>BJCM01152165.1:0-11204 GCA_018326385.1 Flaveria bidentis | reverse complement strand
ACACGACCTCTTGTGTTCGGGTTGAACCCGAACACCCGAAACCCTAGAAATGGACAACAGTAAAACAAGCAAGAAAGGGACAACCAAGGTCGTCTACCTGCAAGGATGGAGTAGACTAGGTTGTAGATGAAGTCTAGATGACGAAAACGAGACGAAACGGGGCAGTTTTGGTGCAAAAAAGAAGATGTAAAGTGAAGAAGAATAAAGAAGAAGAAGTGAAGAAGATGAAGTTAGGGCTGGAGAAATGGGGTTTATATACCCAGCTCATGTTTGCAAAATGTCAATTTTAGTCCCTGCACTTAGCCCCCGAGTTCCCAAAGTTTGTTTCGGTTGAAAATGACTTTAAAAGTGTTTTTTTATAAATGTTTAAAATGTATTTAATGATAATTGGCACTTAAAATGGTTTTATTAATGACAATAATTTTATATAAAAATGATATATTTAATGATAATAATGATGAAATTTGTAAAATTTTTGAGCATAGCATACGTTCACGAAGGAAACACAAGCACAAAGATAATAAAGCAAGTAGGATATCCACACAAGGAGTTAATAAAGATGAGGAATGAATGATCAAAGAAAAGTTAACGGATAATCACGTTAATTGACGGACCTTGAGGTGACGGATGTCACACTACTCATGATCTTATGTCACCCATAAAGTCCCATGGCAAATAACCAGTGTCAGCTTAAAGTTTTTGAATGCTTGAAATTAAAAAAATTGAAGGTCTTTTAAAAGTTTTTTTGGGTAGCTTTACATCATACTATCTAAGTATTATAAATGTTAAATTAAGTCAATCAACTTTCATGATTTATTTATATTCCACATGTTTATTTAGTATGTTTTCTTTTTGTTTCAACTAGTGGGTGCGACCCACACAATGCAGCAAGGGTTATAAAAACTGAAAGATTAATTCTGATAATTTATATGTTGGTAGTAACCACTAAAAAAAGATTACGTGTGAAACGCTGATAAAAAATGTAATAAAAAAGTATTATAGAAAAATAAATACCTCAAAATAAAGAAGAAAAATAAGGAATGAGCAAATTGGAACTTTACTATAATTAACAAGCACTATTGTAAATTGATTAAAAAAATTAACATAATTGATGGCTTAAGTATAAAACTTAAAAGGTTCAGGTGATTAATAATTATTATAATTATTATCATAAAAGTATTAAGTAATTATATAGTTAATTTTTTTAATAAGATAATACTTATTAATAAACTTTAAATGTTAATTTAAAATATTACAATTAATATAATATATAATGTATTGAATTAAATAATCTCACATTATAAATAATGTATTAATAATATGCATTCGCTAATGTATCAACTAGAAGAAATTTATTAAATAAGGGGTAAAATATGAATGATTACATATTTGTATTTAATGCTTAAGAAGTTGTAATAAATGTCTTAACTTTTTTGTATAATATACTTATGTCCCAAGGTCCTGTTTCACATAGTAATATAGATTAGAATAAATTTTTTGTATAATATACTTATGTCCCAAGGTCCTGTTTCATATAGTAATATAGATTAGAAAACAAGCCCAAGTGAAAGCCCATCGTTCCTTGACCCTTTTTTTAACTGGTTCGGTTTCAGACCGGTTTTTTATCAAGAATTCTCAAACCGCTCAAATTGGAATGGACTAGTTTGTGAACCGGTTTTTTAGGAAGAAAACGTTTTATACCAGTTTAACTGTTTTTTTATTGAACCGGTTTGCAAACCAATTTTTGGTGTCGGGTTACAAACCCATATACAAACCACCGGTTCGGGTTGGGCTAGAAACCGGCTTGGCTCAAACCGATTTTTTTCCAAACCAGCTCAGTTTTTTTCCGGTTTTTTCCCAGGTCGGTTTTTGTACACCTCTAATCAAAGTTGTTTCATGCGGATCACTTGCCCCGATTTGAATTTCATGTGCATCTAGGCCTGTTCCATGCTTTTTTTTCCTTAAAGCAATCCATGTCCACCAAAGTGAGTCATACCCGAACCTAAAGATCCATACCCAAAATTAGATCCATTACTAGAATAATAAAAGCAAAGTGGATCCATTGCACCATCACATGGTTCATGGGTGCCCATGTTAAGATGAATTTGCTATGGAATTGGTGAATCTTTGTTCACAAATGATAATAGCCCCTTTGTATTTACATTATCGGGCTAATAATTTATACTACCGAACTAAAGTTTAACGCTACCGACGAAAAAACGCATTTGCGTGAAATGATATATCGAGAACAACATTGGATCAGACAACCTTTTGCTCTTATACCATATTAACAATATAAATGTAAATATGAAATTATGTTCAATATTTTTAAACTAAACAAAACAATGACCTTCTGTATACATAGAAGCCATGAGCCACTAACAAACTAGTAATATATGAAAATACTATATTCTCTGTTACTTAATATTATTATTATTTAACAAAAGAGACCACTAACAGATAACGTATTGTAACTGCGAGTAGTGAAAAAGTTGTAAAGGCGGTCTACATGTTTATCAAAATTAGGAAGAAATAACAAATCACCATGATTAAAGAAAGATCGATGAACATACCATGAGCTTTATTTTGTTTCTTATGTCACTTTTTGTACACCACTAGATGATATTTTATTTGTACTTGTAGAGTCCTTATATTACATACTCAAAAGACAAACAAACATTGGCATGCATGTATATTGTATATTTATAGTTACTTAAAGTTGTGGAGACCTTAGAAAACTAAGTTATATGCATGGTATCATCAAGATTATGATATAAACAGATGAACGATCTCGAGTGTGATGGTTGCTGAAGCAAATGAAGCACCTGCGGCGTAGATCCCAGGTCTCACAACATGACACACAATATGAGTTCCCGTCTTATTATCATAGTATATCTCCATTTCTTGACTATTGACCATCACCAAACCAATGACATAAAATGTCATTCCAGCTAAACATGTCACCCTACACGATCAAATTATCTTAGTTAGACGAAATATATTTAAGCTTGTATAATATTCAAAGGTCATGTAGTATAAGAATATGTAAGTTACCATGAAGAAATGAAGCTTAATCGAGCCTTCAAAGTCTGCTTGCGAATTCTAGGGCAATAAAAACGGTTAATGGTAAGTGTTGCAAGTGCCGCGACTCCTAGTCCGAGTACATGGCTTTTCGGGTATGTGCAGCGACCATTTATTTCTTTCTGAACTTCATGAAGCTGTGTCCATACTCATGCATGTCAATACAAGAGTTTATGTATGTATATAGCTAGAGATGTTCATTTCAGAACCAACAAAATATTAAGAACTTTATAATACATGTGTACGTAGTGATTCAAATATGATACACTACTCATTAGCTATAATAAACTTATGCACTACACGGATTAAATAAATAAAATATTAAATATAATAAAAAATATATTAATTATAAAACGATAGATATGATTGAATTTACGTACAAGTAAGAACTATAAGTAATAAAACAATAATATCGACTTTTAAACTTTTTTTGTCTTTTTCAAAAATAACTAAATATTTTGTTTCAAAATAAACTATTGTAAAAAGGTATCACTTTAAAAAAATTTATTATTATAATTCTCAATTTTTAATTTTTTGTTTATAAAAACTTTACTTTCTAAAAGCATCAGTTTTATAATATTTTGTATTCTTAAAGAAGTTTGATGTTTTAAAAAAGATTCTTATTTTATAAAAATTTGTTTCTTTAGAAATAACACTTATAAAAAGATCTCATTTAAATTTATTAGCAATTATTGTGAGTATTTAAAAGAAGAAGGAATCGAAAATTTTTTGATAATGAAGAATATAATATTGTCATGTGTCCTACTTAATTACTCTTTTATTACATTAGAAAGATAATATGGTCATCGTCACTAATTCTCTCTCACACTACTTGATTATCTTATTGACAAATAGTAATTTACATTATAGTTTGACTAGTGATATTCCAAATTTTTACTTTTGTTAATGGTAATTTTAGTAGCATAATTATCAAATATTTATATTTGACTTTCACTAGAGTTTGCTCATAATGATAATTATGAAACAAAATAGAAAAGCATACAAGCGAAATCAAGTAAAAAATAGATACAATAACTATGCTATTAAAATTGTTGTTGGCAACAAAAATGAAAAATCGAGAATAATACTAGTCAGATTATTAGTATGAATTATTATTAACCAACAAATCATAATTAAGATATTCAAATCCAATTTCCTATCTTACACAATTAACAGAAGCAATCAAGTGAGTAGATAACTTAAATGATTCAAAACTTTAAAAACAAAAGGTTCTTTGACTCCTATATTGTTGGAGTTTCTTTGTCTGGAAGTAGGTTCTTATAATAAGTATTGCCCTTTGACATACTCTTGACTTTGAAAGTTATTTTTGATTGCTATACAAATCTGCATCGTTTAGTATCAGCGTTTTTGGTTATTAAACGGCTGCTCGTGTAGAGGATCAACGCGTTATCGTGAATTGATCGATATAGTGATGGGCTCTATCCTGACCCATGGGATCTTAAGATCAAATGCCGAGCATAATGAGTCTGAGGTCTTGAAACACAACAAGAGATCAAAGTACTCTGTTAAAGGATCCAAGATCTCAAGTAGGAAAGGGAGATGAGTAAGCAAGAAACCGAATCGTTGACCATCATTCGAGATAATTTTTTATTTTCCAATGGTGTCGTGTTGTATTGTGTCGGTTACACCCATGGTCGACAAGTATAAAAATTCCCGAGCCGTCCAGACAGATCGTTCGAGGGGGAAATGATGGTAGACACGAGCGGGGGGTTGGATTTTCTAGTTTGAACCAGCTGGTTTTTGCAAACCTCGAGGTCGAGTTCTTTTTTTTTTCTTGAACAGCCAACGAATAATTTTTAAACTCGGTCACCCGGTTAAACCCATTGGCGAAATGCCACTCACACCTGCTAGCACAGACAACGCGGGTGACCTGACTCGCTCACCATTTCAAGGGAAACTCATCACCCAAAAACTCACTGTGGTAAAACTCTTAGTCCACTTGGAGTATATTGCATCTAATAAGACTACTCATGACATTCACTTTGAAAAGGCATATGTTGCATCTTCCTAAAACAGATGATGTAGGACTCATTGACGATCGAGTGTTTTTCTAACCTAAGAAGAATGAAGCCGGAGCAGGAGCGGACTCAACCCGACCCGACCCGAGTATTCAACCCTGTTGAAGGCCCCCGAGGACGTTGGATGTGGGTGGGAAATGTGAAGCAATTATGATGATTATTCTGTCACTATTATTTTAATTTTCAAGGTTTTTTTAATTTTACATGATATTTTTTTCCTAGTTGATAGACATTATGACTCTTGCATTGTTGGATTCTCTTTGTTTGGAGGCGTGCTATTTTTCAATGACAAGATCTATTTGATTGCTATACAAATCCACACCATTATCAAAACACTGAGGTGAATGATAAATAATGTCGTCGTCGTCTTCGCGATACTCCTCCTTCCCATGATTTTCATCTCAAATGACAAATCTTGAATCCGTTTCCTAAATCTTACCATCCTCTTTCCCAACATTCTCATCACATATGACAACTCTTGGGTCAGGTTTCTCAATTTTGAGACCATGTGTATTGAACACAACTTGACTGTTAATTGTCTATGTCAGCGAATTTAGTTAAAAAGATAATCATTTCGTAAGTAGACATTTGAAAGTCAAAAATCTGATACCAAATATTGCAAGGATGAAGATAACAAAAGCATTTAAATGACTAGGCAACTCAAATGATACCGAAGCTTTAAAAACAAAAGGAAGAGGTTCTTTGATAAAATAGAAATCAATAATTATCCAACCAAAATTCATCCGCAAAGTATTTAATTTAAATTATAACTCATAAAGATAAATTCAAAAGCCATTCAAAATTCAAATAATAAAACATAATTCAACCAATTAAAATACTAGTTTTTAACGTATTACTAGTTCTGTAAAGAACGCATATTTATATACGTATATATACGTTAATTAGAGAGCACGGAGTGGAACCGAGGAACGAATGGTGGAATCTGGGCCTCTTGTGGGAACACCGCCTCTTGGTTCTGGTTAAAAAAATAAACCCCCAAACCCAGAGAATAATCATGGGGATTCACCGGATGATTTGTGTTTTGGCAAATGTACCGTACCACGCACACAGAACACAAGATAAATGTGGGGGGACGGGAAAAATAAGGATGACACCTTACAAAACAGGAAAAAACTAAGAAAATTAAATTTAAAAAAAAAAACCTTTGTGTGACAACCTTGGGAAACTAAGGAACCCAAGACGAATCCCTCGCCCCTTATTTCTATGTGGATGAGATGGGTGTATGATTTACCCTGGGCGTACTCGCTTCAGCAGCATAACCAAGAGCAGCAGACGCCATGGCCATAACACTGGGAATGGCCACGATCACTACCTATACTGGTTCGTTATATTCATCCATGCTTGTTCGTTCTCCATCATTACGCTCATTCATGCTTGTTTGTTCTCCCAAAAACTAATGATTATAAACAATTGGTGAAGTTACAAGGTAAATTAGGCATTATTACATGCATTTTAATGAACTTTGGATGAAATTACATAGAACTTGCTTGTTTTGTCTCAATATTATTAAAGCATATTAATAGAATCTGAACATATTAATAGAATCCACAAAGCAAAACGAGACAACGACTTGCATACAAAAAAAATTATTAAAAATTTTCATTGACCGCGTAATCTAACCTTCTTATTCGGCCGATCTCGGCCGGTTGTTGTTTAACGCTAGTTTTAAGTTGTAGTAAGCCTATATTTTATCGCTTGGACTGATAATCTTTTTTAACACTTGGGTTGATAGTTTAGTGGTAAGAATCAAATACTCTTTGATTGCGGTTCAAGTTTTGGTATGGGCAATTAAAAGTTGATGAAAATACATAAGTGTGTGAGTCGTCATTTTAAAAAATAAATAATCACATATATTTTTTGTTAAGAATTATTGGTTAGGGATTTTATCATGTTTGTAACACTGCCATGGTTATGAAATTTAGTTGGTGATCATGATTTAGTATGATATTCTACAATCATTATTTTTAAACCAAATCAGATTTTCTTAAACCAAACTAAATATAACTGGTACAAAGATGACCGGTTTTGTTTTGTGGTTTAAATCGGCTGTTGATAGTTTTGACCGCTTTTTGTTAAGTTTTAAGCCTAACGATTATTTGGGTCCATCTATTGTTATTTTTTTACGCAAGTTCTCTATTTTGTGCTTGAAAAAAAAAATTAGTTGCTTGAGAAAGAAATCTATAGAGGATAGTACCTAGATGTTTGAATAAAAGATAATCATACTTGACAAGCTAGTTATCTATAAAAATAATATTAACTTTTGACACATTGTTTCGACCCACTATTAACTATGAGTCCTAATTACCATGTTCAGTTATAAATTGCCAGCTTCTATTTTCCTACAAGCTATTGTCTACTACCATTTTCTCTTTAAAAACCTTACGTTTTGAAATTACATGCTTTTCTACTTTACAACTCTAATCAGTACATTTTAGAAACACTTTATTGGATATCAATTGTCTTATGAAATGTATCGATATTGGAAATAGAATATATTAATTTGGATGTTTTTTTGTATTTCATAGGGTAATGGGGAAAATGGGCTAAAACTATGCTTGACAAAATTAACTGGTTGGGTTGGGCATGATAACGGGTCAAGATAGTTCGGGTCAGGATGGATTCGGGTCAAGACGGGTTATTTCAAATAATGGGTCATATTATTTCGGGTCTGAATGGGTTCTAACCAAAATGAGTACGAGTCAATTTTAAAATTTGTCATTTTACATCTTTTTAAAATGAGTATGGATCAAAACGGGTTCTAACCATAATGATCGAGTACAGGTCAAATCGAGTTCTAACCAAAATGAAGACCGAACAATTATAAATGACCGTCATTCATGGTGATAAACTGGTTCAAGACTACACAAGCAAGGACACGATTTAAGGAAGAAGGAAACGTGTTTCGTGAAGAAAATTAAGAGATATTGGAGCTTGAAGGATGAAATCCGATTTGCGAAGCGTTCTTCTAGGTCGGCACGTCAGGTGATAGACTATGAGTAACCTAAAGCCAATGACTCGTGCTTTTTTGTTACCACCCATTCTGACCCACAACTTCTCCCCAACGTGACTCGAACAATTGTTTCTTTATTTTTATGCATGCCCATTTAAACCCTTCTGAAAATAATATATTGCCCAAAACCACCCACAGTCTAATATTAGAAGTCCAAATAGACTCATTTTTATTGTTTGGGTTAAATTTGTCAGGTCTAGCTAAAACGATGTTATAGGTCAAATTTGAGACCGATAGCTAACTAAATGTGTGTTTCAAATTCTATGCCACTCTTTCTATCTTAGAAGTTGAGAATTAATAATATTGTCAATCTTTCTATCTTAGAAGTTATTAGTAATAATATTATTGTCGGTTTAAATTTGATCAACACAATTAAAGATTGTGGAAATAAAAATTATTAGGTGTCATTATATCAACGTGATCAACGTAATCTTTCTATCTTAGACGTTTGTTCATTTTAATCACTTGCATCTTTATGGTTTCAAAATTATCATCCGACCTCTAACATTTCATGTTATCTTCATTTGAGTCTATACGTTTTATTTTTATCTTCATTTAAGTTCAAATAAGTAATATTGTTAATGTTTCTGTTAAAATTAATATTAAAATGACGAAACTACCATTAAAATTAAAACATACGTACAAATCTTGTGCGTCCCATCTATCAACGTCTTCTTCAAATCACCACCACCACAACCATCCCCTCACTACCACGACTTGCCTAACTCATTTCCCCTTTCCACCCCAGCTTTCACCGCCACCGGCTTCCCCCACCCGAAATCATTTCCCCTTCAAATCCTATAATTCATCTGCAACTTCACCTTCACCTGTTTTCACTATTGTCGATTCGTGAAAAATACTCCCTAATGAAGACGATCTGTACGGAGCAGATCTGCATCTCGTCAACAATAACGCATTCGTCGGCAATGATCGTTGCATCAACCCCTGATTGATATCATATCCTTCATCTAATCTCACATCTTCATCTGCTTGTTTATGTTCATCTTCTTGTTGTTCACCATTACCTCCGGCGTTGATCGGTGACGGAGTTTTCGCCGGAGTTTAAACAACACCCAAATCGGAAAAACGACACCCATTTGCTCCAAACGCTAAAACACCATCTGGGTTTAAGTTTTTTGAACCACCGGCAGAGGCGGTGGCGATGGTTGACGGTGGTGGCGACGGTGGTTTTCTTGTTTTTCAACCGTCTGACACGTACTTGACCGATGCACGTGAATTTAGGTGACGAAGGCTCTTGTGTGGTCTCGATTAGTGCGTTTTTCTTCTTAACAAACATAGGGCTGGCACGTGATCGTCTTCTACTTTTGTCACCCATGTTGCTCCTTGAAAACCTCATCAATGGCGGTGGGAATTTGTTTGTTCTTCCTGGGCTTGATATGGGTTTTGTTAGTTTGTTCATTTTGATATTTAAAGATCATGTAAAGATCATACCTTTTTGCTCATGTAGTAACCGTAAGTGGTGGGTTGTAACAAAAAGTTGCAGAGAACACACAGAGTTAGGTGTAATGGTAGACGAGGGGAAGACGGAGAAGATAGAGATAGTATAAAAAGGATGAGGTGTGGATGAATGATTTTTTTTAATAAATAAGAGTATTTTTATCATTTCATTAAAATTAACGGAAAAATCTAACGTCGTTATTGTATTGGACCCAAATGAAAATAAAAATGAAACGTCAGGGGCCAGATGATAATTTAAGGATGCAAGTGGTTAAAATAAACAAACGTCAGATATGCAAATTATAATTTACTCTAAATTTTAGATATTTAATATTTGTATTTAATATTTGGACATGCGAATTTTTCAATTGGGAAAGAATTTTTAGAAAAAATTGATGGTTTGGAATATTCAAACAATCCATTTATTTAATTATTTATATTTGTTTCTATTTTTCTATTTGGTTTTATAGTTTAAGGATAAGAAATTCCAAACCCAAACCATAAATATTACATTTATATACTTATATATGTATTTTTAATGTTTCTAAAAATTCTAATCATTTTAATAATTAAAAATATTATTTTATATATATATATATATATATATATATATATATATATTTCTTATTTAGATAGCAGTGGTAACACACAATGACTTTTCATATATCCTCTAGATTCAGAGTTAGTTAGAAGTAGCTTAAGCATTCTATTATATAAATTATAATATAAAACACAATATATACAAATTCTTCAAAAAAAAAAGATGGGTTCTTTTCTATCAAGTTAGGGAGAAAAATAATTTTAAAGTGGCCATTGTTTAGTTGGAGGATGTTATATTAGCTTTACTTAAAAGATGTGTTTTTTCATATCAAACGCTCTTGGGAGTTTTTGGAGAAAGACTTTGTTAATTTATTGAATCAATTCCATAAAAAGAGTTGCATTAGACGAGGATATGGCTCATCTTTTCTTGCATTAGTTCCAAAAAGATAAAAGATTTGGCCTTCTCCGATCATCGTTCAATATCCTTGCTCGATTGTATATCAAAGGTCATCCCATTGGCCTTCTCCGATCATCGTTCAATATCCTTGCTCGATTGTTTAATACTCCAACAACTAAAAGTAGTATTGATTTACATGAATTCATATGATGACATTTGGTTTTGGGATTTTAGCTCCGATGGCTTCACCATTAAAGAGGTCAAATCAAGAATCATATATTATATTTACCCCGGCCTTGACTTCATTTTAGGCTGGAATCGTTGGATCCCAAAGAAAGCAGGGGCAAAGCTATTAAGGGGCCGGGGGTAGTGTAAATTTTTAGTTCGTAGTGTTAAATTTTAGCTCGATAGTGTAAATTTTTTGCCCGGTAGTGTAAATTTTTATATAAATATCGAGTTCGCCCCCCTGAAAAAAATCATTTCGTCCCCGCCACCCTACAAAGTTGGTTAAGCTCCGCCACTGAAAAAAAGTAAATGTTTTTTATTGTATGATGGAACTCATTCATATACCTATGTGCCATGCTATATTCAAAAGAAATGTCAACCTCGACTCAACTTTATGTATCCTTTAGTTAGCCATCTTATTAATATCATCTTT
>BJCM01152164.1:0-19329 GCA_018326385.1 Flaveria bidentis | reverse complement strand
GATTGCTTAAGGCTTGGTTGAGTTTAAACCAAGACTTAGGTGGAGATTGTTAAGTAAAGTCATGTTTTAAACATGAGGGACTAGTTTTGACAATGTTACATAGTTGATACAGTGAACAGAATAACAATTTCTTCCGAAGCTTGATTTCTTCCGAAATCAGTTGTAACTTGGTTTGATTGTTCATGTTAATTCTTGACTTCGTAATAAGATTCGTTCAATTTCTTGTTGATCAATTGGTGTGTTTTCATAACAATATCTATCATTTTATCTAAATATCGTGACTTTTTATTCTAAATGTGCGTTAGAAGTTTTGAAAATATCTAAAAGCAAATCCATTATTGAGGATGACATTACACCATTATATATATATTTTAATATTCTTTATTTTTCAATTTACGCTGCTTATATTCTCTACATCGCCGTAGTAATATCTATCCCCTTAAAGATTATAGAAATGCGTATGATTAACAAACATGCGTGTAAGTATTTCATTTTCTGGTAAACATTAAAGTTATCTATACAAGTATTTTTGTGGAAGATAGATCTCAGACTCGATACTTATACCCCCACTTCTATACAAGAAACACGATATAACTCATAGTTTACATATGTACCCAAACTTAATCGTGTATATGATTATATCGATCTATCTTGGTTTCTCTTCATGATTGGCCATCAAGTGACAGTTCTCCTTCGGATAACCTGCAGAAAGATCATTACCAAAAAGATATTACATTCAAGTTCATCTTTATTTACATACCATGTAATTAGAAAAAAAAAGTAAAAAATATAATAATAAAGAACATAGGATCCTAGATTGCCTAAAAAATTAAACCCAACTGAAATCTTGGACAAAAGTAATGATACCCATGTTGGCAATGAGCAAGTTGCCAAATGTTATGGGGTGGAGCACATGGTGATGACTAGAATTGGTTCAATAATAGGACAGATTGAAGAAAAAAAGTATACTTTTTTAGATACCAAGCAATCTGTCCTCTGGGGAAATGTGTTGGCATGGTTTTTGTTATATGTATATATTATATTTAACCATAATGGGCCACCAAATAGGGCGATTCAAACTATAAACAACATGCTTTGATAAGTTGTGTCGTTCTAGATTCATACACCGCTGATTAAATAGTTTATACTATTGACACATTGTAAAAGATCGTTTACACTTACGTGTAAGTGATGTATGTAATCAAGATCCCTAAGTTGTAAAGTACAAGTAAATACATTTTGTATAGATTATGTTACCTGAAACTTAGATATGGGAATCTGAGATGGCCATTGAAAAGATTTGAAGATGATATGGGAGCAGTTATGCTTGCACGTCTACCTTTGCAATTTCACTTTGATTCTTTCATCTTGGAGAATCTTTGAGTACCTTGGAAACCCATTCTTGAATGTGGAAACCTGAAAATGTGATCAAACCTTGTTAAGTTTTTTAAACAATAAAGAAAACCGAAACCCCATCAACACCTCGTTAACCAATTAGGTAAGATAAGACATAACTTTCGCTAGAAAGATACCTTCAAAGGGTTAAAAACAAAACAAACTTATTACTACGCGATTATCTCTTATAATCTTGTTAAAATAAAGCATACTCTTTTTGCATACATACAAAAAGATCAAATCTTTCTTGCTAAAGAGTCTAAAGTTACACCTAAAGGGCATGTTTGAATCTTAAGTTGTACTCCATTCATTAGAATCTGTACAATATCCCAACTTTAAAAGAGGAATATTGCTAAATATCAAAGATTTAAAGCCCCTTTGCAAGACATTCTACTTCTCGTAGATATTTCTTGAACTACAAGAAGATCAAACCGCGTGTAAAGTCAACTTCTTGAATGGTCATAATCAGTTTATCACCCTACAAATTGGACGATTCTCCCACTCTTGCAGTTGGCAAGTTAATAAGTTATGGTCCAAAAAGTAGTCAATTTGACTGCTTTTGATCAATTATATTTTAATAAATATAAAAAGAAGTTATATTTTATTCAATAACCTTGAAATCTTAAACATAACCGCCCATATTCCTCTCGGGATGGTAAAAAATGGGAACACAAGAAAACGTTCACGTCTTTTCGTAACGGGCCCCAGTTCAGTTATGTACAACTCATAATACATAAAGTACAAGATCCTAATGCATGGTGTACAACTTTCATTGCACGAGTCACTACTTAGGTATAAACTTAAACAAAAGTGGATTCGTAGTGGGTTTTTCGAATCGTTTAATGGGTATGAATCTTTATTCCTTGTCTTGTTGTCACGAGAAAAATACCAGAAAACATGCGAAAAAGTATAAACTGAATACTATACCGAAAAAACGAATACCCCTAGCGGTATCAATAATGTTCGGTTAGTGCCGGTTTGGTGCAGTATCGGTAATTCTAGAAGGGTTATGTTATTGATAGATTTAATTTATTTTATTCTCTCTGTGTCTTTCTATACATAAAGACAATAAAATGCTAAAATAAGTGTTTTTATAGCCCAACTTGCTCTAAAACATTGTTTATTATTCAAAGCTATGAAGAATTGAAGATCAAAGAATGAATCTTGATAATGGATGAAAGCAGTAAACTCACAGCTTCAATGTCGATTTTGTACACAAGAAGCTTCCGTCGTTCTCTGCAACTAGTCCGGTACGCCACAACCACGTGTCCGGCGGCCAACGACAGCGAACACACAAACAACGCCACCTCCGCCGCCGCGAAGCCACCGCTACCGCCACCGAACGCATACGACGCCTTAATCGACACAAACAACAACGAAACCACCGAACAAACCGTCGTGATCCCCAAATACGGCCCCCTCGATAACCCGGGTCCATCGCATAACCCATAAACACCTGCAAAATCAGCTCAATTAACAACGTATAACAAATTAACAACACAAATCATCAAATTTGGTTGAATTAACTTGTGGGTAGGTGAGATTTCCACTTACATAAGACGATCGCCGATCGGATTATGGAGATTATGGGGATATCGATGAGGGAGTAGCGGAAATCGTAGTGGGTCAAGTGGGAATTTAGGGTTTGGAAGAGGGAAATCTCCGGCGAACGCGACGGCGGCGAGAGGGAGGCGGAAAACAGAGCTGCCGGAAGTAGGGCGTCGGCGACGGCGAAGAGAATAGGGGCGGAGAAGAAGAGGAAGGAGATGATCATGGTGATTAAGAAGAAGATGGTTTTGAAGCCTCTTAAAGCTCTGTTGGTTCTTTCGTCTTTTAGGAAGCCCATGGTGGTTTTCCGTCGGCGGCGGCGGTGGTGGTGGTGGTTTGTGGTGGTGATATGACCGGAGAAATTGAAGGTGGTGGTGATATGGGGGAATCAATTGGGGGGAGGGGGTGAAATACAAATAGGGGGATCGAATCAGTTTCTCTCACATCGAATCTTTCTCGCTTTTTATTAGTTTAATGATAAACCGTATGGATAATAATATGTGTCATGGAATTAAGTATTAAGTATTAACGGTAATTGAACATTAATCACTTGTAATACATGAGAAAGTTTCTCTAAAAATGCTCAGAATTGATCCATGAGGTTTTCTAAGCAATAAGTTTTTTTTATGAGGGGATTGAGGGTTTGGTCTCAGCTGAAAAACGAACAGATGGGTTCGATTAAAATAACAAATATCATTCGAATCAGAATCGTACATTTGTCGTTAAAAAAATACATGAGAAAGTATTGAGATAAGCAAAGAAAATTTTCAAATATTTGAATGTGGCTTTATCATTTATTGTTATGATTTATTTTCTTTTCATAAATCATATCTCAATAGGTAATTTGGGGTCTTTGTTTAATCTTTACTTTTGACAACAATAGCAAATAATTAGCATATTTTTAAAATATTTTCTTTCATTAAAATTCACCCCAATTATAATATTTGTGATTATTAGCGTTTTAGAAATTGGTTTTAAATACATGGGTTTCATCATAATCCATGTGATAAAGACCTTAAGCCAGAAATATAATTATTCTATGAAAATTGCTTTAGTTTTAGAAATTGATTTAGGCAAAACAATGAGTTGGCTTTGCACATAATAAGTTATTGTAGATTTTGTTAGATTTTGATTTAGATTGTAAAATTGTAGACACACATATATGTAGTGAAATTAAGGTAAGTTGTTCACTTTATTTTAATAGCTGTTTTATACATAAATTTGAACTTGATAAGTTGATAATTTAGTATTAGATGCTATTTATTCTCATAAGAGATATAGACAAACTAGTTTGATTTATATGTTAGGTTCCTTAATAGATGTTAAATAAAAAACGATTTTAATCAACTTATAAATCGTTCAATCCTTCTAACTCGTTTAGGGCGCAATAATCGTGGAGCCACCCTTGGATGAAGGTAACATTTACATGGAGAAAGGAAAATTTAAGATTTTACTATTGAATTTTGCTGGCTCTTTGCTTTTTTATCTTTACTTATTGTTTTTCTCTTTTTTAAATCTTATTTTTAGTTTCTAAAAATCACCGTATGACAAAAAAAACAAGAGGAGAAAAATAGATGAAACAAGCGAGCTAACGAGTATAAATAAGTTGGGCCGAGGCTAGCTCAAACCTAGCTTGTTGACAAATTAAATCGAGCCATTTGCAATTGAGCTAGTTTCAAGCAAAATTTAATTGAAGTTCTTTTTCTAAGCCAAATGACTCCAAATTGAGAAATGGGGATGGAGTTATAAGAGACCCATGCGTTTTACTTATTTATATCTTTTAACTTTTTATAACTATATTGTTAGAATAAATATTCGATTTGTTACAAACTGAATTAATTAAGGAAACAATGATTAGAAATAAAAAACCATTGCCCCATAAAGATTCCATGGGAGAGTAGCAATGTTTTTTATTTAGTACTTTTTATGCTGAACCCTTGTCTAATTCAAGCAAGTGGGTTGATAGATATATATACGTTAGACATTTTGTTTTCTATCATGCATAAGTGTAAATCTTTTAAAAAGAATTTATGTCCCAACGGTTTGATTGTGAATAAAATATATGTCCCAACGGTTTGATTGAGAAAATATTTACAGAACTTAGGAGTTCAAGTTAATATTATTCAAATATCATCTTAATCTTAATTTACATTTGTTGATAGGATCTTGATATGTTCATAATTGAAGGAGTAAATATGGAAAAAATAAAAACTTTAGGGAGTGAAAGCAAAAGTCTAGTTTAATTAATTAGTAGTTATCGGTTTGCTAGAAGAGATAATTATTAGTTTATCTATTTGATTATTTGAATAAAATTTAAATTAGTTCAGGATTAGTTTTTATTTACTATAAATATATAATTATGTATTCAGTTGTATTAGTCGAGTTTTGTATAATAAATGAGTCGAAGTATGCTACTTCAATTATACATGTTTTCATATATTTTCGGTTTGATACTATTAATTATTCCTAAATGTTACATAAATTATTTATGCAAGTACTTAATAAATACTTAAATGGTTCATATACATTGTTGTGTTCTTTCTCTATTTCTCCAAATACATTGTACCCATCAAAACTATAATGATAAGCACGTTTAAACGAGAAAAAAACATCAAAACTTAAAAAAGATTATATTGTTCAAAGCCCACATGATGAATTGACCAATCGATATGAGTTTCTATAGGTTAATTAAAGGATTAACACTGTTTTAACATTATAATTATAATTTAAAACAAGAATGAGATCTACTTGATGCCAAATGCATTGGCTTGAATTTGAAGTTATTTTGCACAATCGGGCGGGATGGGACCGACCAATAGTTCCCTCACATGCATTTCATTTTGACCAATTTTAGCATATTTAACATATTTAATTCATTGTTATTATTAAATATTGGAGAATCGTTAGAAGGTTATTGGAGGATGAAATTTCATGAAGCGTATATGGACAATCAAATTAATGGATCATGAACATCTATAACTTATATGCATATTTGCGATATGTATCTATAGGAGATATCACTCGTTTTGATAAGATAGGAGAGATCAATTCATTGAGCTAGCAAACTTGATTTGAGCTCAACTTCATTTATCGAGCTCAAGTTCATGTACTAATGTATCTTTTTATATAGTAAAACAAAAGTTATTTGAGATGTTTATGGTTTGATTCAATTCTTGTTTCCTTAGTTTCCTTCAATTGGCGCATCAGAAATTTTCAATTCTCTAGTTTTTGTTTTTTTATTTTGTAGGGTGACTTCTCATTTTTTAATGTTATCGCTCACATTTTTATGTTGCATTCCAAATTCATATTTTTTATCAGTTATCCTCAAATGCTCTTGGGGATGGTTTAAAAGATTTTTATATTTTTTATTAAGTGCATTTTAGATTTATTATTAATGATGGTTAAGTACAATTTATCAAGTTATGTTATTGAAATTGGTTGCACTAGTTAAGTAAAAAATGCTTACTATTATTATATAGAGCAAAAAGACAATTGTCCCTCATGTTTTCAGAATCAATTAACTTCCAAGATGATACCAAGTTATTTACGATCATATATATTTAATTTAATTATGCAATCATTCATGTGTATGTAATATTATAATTAAGAATAATGAGTTTGGTGCAATTATAAGATGGTGGTTGTGGTGTATATAATTAAGCCACACAATCCAAATTTCAGAAATTATAAGACAGGTAATATAAGTTATTTTACTTATATAAAAACGATAAGGATATAAACAAGAGAATATATAAATTGTTTGTTTTTATATAAAATTTCAAATGGTTGTTTCACAGTACATTATGATTATCACAAATGATACAATATTGCCTCCCATATGTAGATATATGGAAGGAACAAAAGTGTAGATAGAAGTAACCAAATAAGTCTTGCTAACAACTTCTAACAGAAAAATAAATTAATTTGACAGAAAACATAAGTTATGACGTTACCATCTACTCTCACTTTAGATCCATCCGCTAGTCAACGGTCAGATTTGCATCCAGTGCTCATGGACGGATTAATAGATATTAGTGAACCTTGTTGTCGTTATTTAGTCGTCACTAATAATGTTGTCGATAATAGTGATAGTCGCCGTTAATAAAGTTGCTCCTATTGTTCACATTACTTGTAGTGCGTCTATTTGTTGTAAACACAAAAACTCTTTACTCAACAGCTTATTAAGTCGCTTCTTCAATTTAGCTTGAAAACTCGTTCTTTGATTTTTTTAATATTGAAGACTCGTTTATTATTTGTTTTCATTAAGATCTAAAACTTTAATTTATTATACTTTTTTGAATTATTTATTGTTTAGTTTTGTATTTTTGTACAAATTTATCCAATTATCTAATTATTTCCTCAACTGATTACGATTGTTATGTTAACTATTGAAGTAACTTGTAACTTATAATTATTTAAGTTTTGTAATTTAATTGTGTAAAATATATATTACTTAATCATTTTGAAATAAATATGCTAAAATGTTTATGTTAGCGTTCATATTTAATTGTCATAATATACCATCATATTTTTTATCTTGAGATGTTGATCTGACTTTGTATTTACGATTTAAAGATTGTTGGATGTTATTTTTTATATGTTTAAAAAGATTCTTGGATTCTATTATAGTGAGAGTTGTATGTTACCCAATCTTGATGGTGTACGTGTCAACATGTTGGTCTGTTGTGAGGATTTCGCTCTTGCTCGTGATGGTGTGTGCGTCTTCTCTTGAACCAATGATGCTAACACATCCAGCTCCTTATTCGATTCTTCGATTCATATGAACTTGAAACTAACTTTCGACCATCAAGGTATCAATATATTTTAATCGGATGATAATTATGAATAAATGATTGTTACAACTGTCACTATTAATCTACCCCTTATTATTATGGTTAACAAAGCTCTAAATCCTATTCATTTGATGCTTTTATTATCATCCACTATTATGACAACTTAAATTCATTGAATTGAGCTTTCAACTTGAAATCTTTAAAGGATGACACATCTTAGTAGGCCCTCTTCTTTAAACATCGTTGAATAATATTGAAAAAAATATAAGCACATCATTTCTTGTAATAAAAATATAATAATAATAATAACTAGTAACATCTAATTAGATGGAGAGGTTGTTTGACAACTTGTAAATGATAAAGTGTTGAACCAATAAGAGGTCTGAGTCATTAAGTGTTGAATCATTAAAAAGTCTGAATCATTAAGAGCTAGTATATCATTTAACTATTCAAATGTAAATGTCTGACAAATTCAGATAATATGTCTTAATCATTCAGCATTAGACCTCTTAACCATTCAATATCAGTATAATGCTTAACAATTCAGAGACAAATGTCTTAATCATTCTGACATGTGCTCGCGAAACAAACAGTCTGAACCATTAAGTGTTAAACCATTCAGATATCTGAACCATTAAAAAACTGATTAAGAGACTGTCAAACAACACCGTAGTCACTTATTGTTTCCTCTCGTACCCAAAACCATAACTTAGTGGTAAATGATGTAGTCTCCAATCAAATAGTTGTGAGTTTACATTCAGTATTCTGCAATTTCGATCATGATTATTTTTATAGTTAATAAGAATCAATTTTAAAAAAACAACTTATTGTTCCCTCTTCTCGTCTTCTTATGAATATATGTTATTTTTCACTTTTTTTGCTTATGTTTATAAAACTAAAAGCATGTAACAATTATTTCCAAATAATTTATTTGTAACTTTACCTTATTACACGAGATAAGATCGATTAAGTCTCTTGGTTAGCAAAAGTAGACACCTAACGAGGAATGTGACATAAAAAATGTTGTTTTGTTTCCACAACCCTCAAATCTCACCTAACCTCTCCTAATATAATTGTCGATTTTTAAACAACATTTTATATGAATTATAACGTACACACAAACACGTATGCATACACAAAATATTATATATGTTATTAGCGACTAAAAAGTTATCGTTGATTGTATAATTTGAAAGATATATATTAAAAATTGTTACACATTACAAACGAAATTCTATTGATCAACCGGAAGATATAGGACGTTGATAGTTGAGATCTAGTCAATAATATTCTCCCCTTGAGTGCATTCCTTGATAGAAAATCTTAACTTTAATCATACACACACATATATTACGTATACATATGTTAGGTTTTCGAATTTTCTTATTCCGGGACAATTTTCTAGATCTTGATGTCACTGGCAGATGAAAATATTTCAATTCTATATATGAAATTAATAATCGGATTATCAGACAGAAAAAGTTGCAAAAACAAAAAAAAAGGATTTTTTGTTAATTCATATATAAAACAGACCAAATGATACAATAATCTCTTTATATAGTGATATCATTATAATGATAAGGGGTGAAATGTTGTATATGTTCATGAAAAGTTACATCTAATAGCGGATATCACTACCAGTAGTTCGTAATTACATTAGTAAGGTAGTAACTTACCATTGATCGCCAAGCTAGTTGCTACCGACATTAGTTGCAACTTTTGGTTAGTTGCCACCAATGCTCAATTTTAAACCTTCTAATTGTAATTTCTTTGTTTCTTCATCCTACTTTCTAAAGAAATAATTATATATATATTTTTTCGTAAAACATAAAATTTTTGTAGAAGCACAAAATATTTTGATGTTTTTAAAGAAAAAAATGTCATAAACCAAAATAATTAAAATTTGGAGTTATAATAAGAAATTATAAAAAATGAAATATTATAAAATGGTTAATTTTGGAACAAAACTTCTAATTATTTTGTTTTTTATGAAAAATTTAAGCAAGTTTTTTAAAAACAAAAACTTAAAAAAGATGATACCGTTATTTTATTACTTATTGTCTTTAATTATACGTAATTTCAATCTTATCTTATCTTAAAATATCATTTTATAATTTATAAACTACCTTCACGAACCATTTTATTATTCAACCCGTTAACTAACCTAATATATTATACGTGAGTGTTAAAAACTTAAAAAAATATTTTACAAAAAGAAAAGATTTATTCTTGTGGCTAGAGACATTTGTAGGTTGATGCATGCATGAATCATCCACATGTAAGCAACGGAGCCGCCGCCTGCGGTTGGGGTCAGCCTTATAGTTTGACCAGTCAAGAGTCAACACACATCGTATTATTTTCGTAGATTTTGTGTTGTCATGTTAACTCCTTTAACTGTTGATCATATAACAATAATTCTTGTTGATTTTCTAGATTCTAATTAGTTTTCATAAACACATATTTGATTTATCTTTTTAAATTGTTAATGAATTATTTGTGATATCAATTATAGAATGTAGTGTTAAATATACCATGCAAAAAATAGGCATAAAGATTTGTTTGTTTAATTTTGTAAAGGGTCGATGGTCGTCGGTACTTAGTACAATGGGCTTTGAGGAGTTTTAGTTTTCGTTGGTTAATTTATTTTTAAAGAATGTATTTTAAAAGTCAAAATATGTTTATCTATTCTATATTAAGTGGCGGAGCTTGAATTATTTCGTAAGGGGTCGGTGGTGAAATTAATTTTTTTATAGGGGCAAACTCGATATTTATATAAAAATTACACTACCGGGCCAAAAACTTACAGTATCGGACTAAAATTTAATACTACGGACGAAAAGATAGCCCCCCTCCCCCCGGCCCCTATTATGCTCCGCCAGTGTCTATATTATAATGCATTTAAACAATGTGTTTTTTTACATCAATATTTAAAAAAACTAAAAGGACAAAAAAGATTGTCTTTTATAAATTTCACTATCTTAATTATATTATACACACAAAGGGAATACAACTATCAACTTTAAACACTTCTATTATGATTTTTGAATTGATATAAAATTTTCATATGTTAATATTTTTTTAAATAACTAAACCACAGAAACAAACATTTTATTTTATTGTAATTTGAGTATTAAATTCCTATATTCTTTTTAGTTTTGAAAAATCACATGTCACATCGTATGGACGCACTTCTAGTAAAATATAAGTTATTTTGGTTTTTTTCTAAAAAGATTTAGTTATCAAAAAAGGATTATCTGTTATAAGTGACATTTGATCGTTTTCTTAATCCTAATAAATTTAGTTTTTACGATTAAATATTTTATCTTAGATTTGAAGCGTTAATCTTCTATGGTCTTCCATCTTATGTGATTTAGTTACAGTTATCAAGTTTTTTTAGCTATTTCATTAAAATTTAAAATCACTTAAACTTTTTATATTTAAAAAGACCACTCATGTTTTAGTAAAAAGACCACTCAAGTTTAGACAAAATTATTAAAAAGAAATTAGCTCATCAGAGAGTTATCGAAAATTATAAAAAAATAAAATAAAATAGCTTGTCGAAAAATGGTAAGAAAAGCTATTAAAATAATAATTCAAGTTAATATATCATCACCGTGTTGTCGTAGACTTGTGGTAAAGAAACCCTAAATGTTTGTCGGAAATGTTTGTCGCAAAGTTTACGAAACAATTAGGGATGTATCTACGAATAGACTTTTATGCTTCTAATCAAGCACAAGATACATGAGCATATTTGATGTTAGAATGTAGAACCCAACACCTAAAATCTAAAGTCAAAGGTTATAAATTTTCAATTAAGTTAAGAGATAGAAAAATCAAAGTCACATGTCGGAGAGTTATAACCATTGTTTCTAGAGGATAACCGTATTTCACGTGTTTATTCTCTCATAAACATGTGAACATGAAAGTATGAAACACAAAGCTTGATTTTAGAAGAGATAAAAGCATTGCAAAATCCTTTTTTTACATGACAGTTAATTTTTAGATTTCTTATGGGTTCTAATGCAAAAGAGACTATTTAACTTATGAAAGAAAAATCTAAGAGTTCGACCCTAATTTCTTCCAATTTTTAAATAAAACAATAGAATAAAAGTCATGTTTCATATTATTTTAAAAAAGAATACTCATACTATTTTAACTATAATAACCACTTAAATTTTATTTATTGTTTTATTGTTGGTAGATTTTTCTATTAATTTTTAATCTCTGTACAATTAAGTACGACTTATCGATTTTAAATACTCATTCTTTGTACGTCTGTTAGTTTTAATATCCTAACTCGTTATAAAATTAAAAACACAATACTCTAACATGTTACAAAAACCCTTAGTACCCAAATCTATTACTTTGAATAAACTATAAAGACCATTTATGTAATTAAACTTGTAAGCATGTCAAAGTATTTTTAAACTTGTTACATTTAAACAAACAGTTGGACTAAAAGTGTACAAGACCCAAGAATGGCCTAACACTCTCGCATGAACACAGGCCCATATTCTAAAAGCCCAAAATCATTTAACAAAAATCAACATTCAATCTCTAGTCAATCAATTAGAAACTTAATAGTCAATAGGACTCACGGTTGATTTCGTATAAATATATAAGTGTGTTATTTATATTATAAGAAATAATTATAAATGGTTATAAGTGGAGGAAAGAGAAAATTTATTGTTTATTTGTATATTTAGAGAATCATTGTTTAGTCCTTATAATTTATTAATATTTTTTAAAATGTTTATGAGGGTACAAACACAAGAACATTATTTAATTGAAATTAAAAGATAAAAATGATAAATTTTATTTTAATTATGTGGATAGGTATGAATAATCTAGTGTGAATGCTCTCACACATAAAAAAATCATTCATTAAAAATTTTCCTCCCAAGATAATTTTGTACCCCTTTTTATTATTAGTACAAGTATACGTAATTGTAAAGCTGAAATTCTAAAATCACTTTCACTAAAGAAACTTCACGGATATTGCAGTTTCTCGTTAAACAATATATAACGTTGAATGATTTGCAAAACTAAGTGGAAAAAATGAACCTAATGAAGGGACTATAAAAAATATTTAAAATATCAGTCAACGTCGTTAAAGAGACTTTGTCAATGTTCATGTTTCTCGTCAATCGATTTAAATATCGAAATTTAAGGCACCAAGACAAAATACTAAATATACAATATCAAATATTATATAACAAAATATATACGTGTCATAGAAGTTTGTTTAAAAAATATATATATATCCTCTATTGACTATATGAAAAATGCTCATTAGTTTGTAGTTTCCAAGAACACCTGCCTGTAGCAAATATTATAAGCAATCATTTTCCATAGTTTCATCAAGTCAAGTTCCTATAAGTTTTTTATTATTTAATTATTTATAGGTTTCTTAAGATTTAGATATCTAAAGGTGAAAATTATCATGAAATTTCGGTCCATTAGAGTCAAAATCACAATCTTTAGATTATATATAGGCAATTGGAGGATGATAAAACATATAAAGTTAGTTGCATCTGTTTATGATAAAACACATGTGATCAAGCTTCTAATCATGAACATTGAAAAGACACATGTGATCAAGCTTCTAATCATGAACATTGAAAAGACACATGTGATCAAGCTTCTAATCATGAACATTGAAAAGATACATCTGTTTTACCCCCTTCTGCTTATATATGTACTACACTTGAGTGCTTACTCCTCTTCCTTTTCTGATGGTACTTATAGTGATGATATCGCGTGTCATCCTCAACAACGCCTCGCATTGCTTCGTTTTAAGCAGAAGTTTACCGTCTCAAATGATGTTTATTATGATATAGAATGCAAAGAGCAGTTTGCTTCTGCTTTGGGTTATTCTCCGAAGATAAAGACTTGGAATGCAAGTACAGATTGTTGTAGGTGGGATGGAGTCACTTGTGACAGGTTGACCGGTGACATTATTGGTCTTGACCTCAGTTGTAGCAA
The DNA here is from genome assembly GCA_018326385.1 of Flaveria bidentis. Taxonomy (NCBI): domain Eukaryota; kingdom Viridiplantae; phylum Streptophyta; class Magnoliopsida; order Asterales; family Asteraceae; genus Flaveria; species Flaveria bidentis. The sequence goes on along the minus strand of BJCM01152164.1, from coordinate 5,608 downwards.
GCTTCAAGGTACCGTTGATTCCAACAATAGTCTCTTCCGTATTCCACGACTCAGGAGTCTTAATCTCGCTTTCAATGATTTAAGTTCTTCATACCTTCCACCCGAAATTGGTAGGTTTGCGAGTAGCTTGACTCACCTCAACATCTCTGGTTCTTCATTTTCAGGCCACTTACCCACAGAAATATCATATCTATCTAAATTAGTCTCTCTTGATCTTTCTTACAATCATTTTGATCCAATACACCCTCATTTTCTCAGTAATCTCTTCAAAAATGTCACTCAGTTGAGAGAACTTTCGCTTAGGTATGTTACAATCTCTTCAACGTTACCCTCTAACATCTCCTCCTCTTTAACTTCTCTAGATCTTTCCGGAACTAAGTTACGTGGGGATCTACCTGATGATGTCTTCAACCTACCAAACTTGCAAAAACTTGATTTATCATTGAACACACTCAATGGTTCATTAGCAAGAGTAATTAACACAAGTAGAAACATTCCTCTTAGGTTCTTAGATCTCTCACAAACCGATATCACAGGGAATATAGCTTTGATTGCTAATTTTCGGTCTTTGGAAGTATTGAATCTTTATGATTGTAACCTATCAGGTTTCCTTCCTAAATATTTTGGAAACCTTTCTCATCTTGTCACTTTGGACATGAAGTCTACTAATGTAAGAGGGGCAATCCCCTCATCTATTACTTCACTAACACAACTTGTTACACTTGATTTATCGGATAATTCTTTGACGGGTCTTCCTGCTTCACGCAACATATCTGGACTTCAAAAGCTTGTTCATCTAGATATATCTCGTAACTTGCTTGAAGGAGCAATTCCATCTTGGTTTTCGTTACTTACCTCATTAAAAGATATTCGCTTACCTTCCAATATGTTAAGTGGTGTAATACCATCCGGGTTGTTCAAGATTTCTTCATTGGAGGTACTTGATTTAAGTTATAACAAGCTTGAAGGGACGCTACCACTGGTATTCACACTTCCATCATTACATGAATTAATGCTCAACAATAATCAACTTGTTGGGCAACTAGATCTGTTAAATGAAGACCTCGTCCCACGATCATTTTTACAACTTGTCAACATCAGTTACCTTACCCTCGCAAATAACAATTTCTCAGGTGTTTGGAGGTTAGATATATTGTTATCTACCCTCAACAACCTTCGGGGGCTCGATCTTTCTTATAGTGGTTTATCTGTTATAGCTGCCAATGATAATCACTCTGTCAACCCTGAATTTTATGCACTGAGATTGGCCTCTTGTAAGTTAACCGTTTTTCCAGAGTTCTTAAGATCAACGGAAAAGCTCAGTAATCTTGATCTATCTCATAACGAGATTCAAGGCCAACTACCTAGTTGGATAGGAAAGATGTGGATGGATTCACTCTCCACTTTAGATCTCTCGTATAACTTCATAACAAGTCTCCCTTTTCATCCATGGAAATTTTTAATACATTTAAACCTCAAGTCTAACTTAATTGAGGGACCATTTCCTTTGCCAATTTGCAAGATGGGCTTCATTCAGATCTTAGATCTCTCCAATAACAACTTTAATGGAACTATTCCGAATTGCTTTGGATACTTCAAGGAAGGTCTTGTAATGGTCGATCTAGGGAACAATGCTTTTCATGGCACATTGCCAATGATAAGTGGTTGTGAACAGTTAGGCGAGCTTAATGTGAACAAGAATCTACTTCATGGAGTGTTGCCAAGAACTTTGGCTAAATGTGTTGCTTTAGAAGTGCTTGATGTTGGAAATAACCGGTTTGAAGATGACTTCCCTCTTTGGTTAGCAACTCTTCCAAAATTACAGGTACTTGTCCTTAGGTCCAACAACTTCCATGGGTCTATCACAAGATCCCATGTGCCTGATATTCAATTCTCAAAGCTTCGAATACTTGACCTTTCACATAACAAGTTCTTTGGCACTCTTCCATCAATGTATTTTAAGAATCTAATAGCCATGATGAATGTAAGTGAGGAAAAAAGCGAAGAGAAGTATTCAAAAAGTCCTATTGGTCCAGACATCTATTACCATACTACTGTGGTTTTGAAAGGGGCATCATATGAACTTGTGAGAATCTTGACTACTCTCACAACCATTGATCTATCAGACAATATGTTTGAAGGGGGTATTCCAGATACCATAGGAAATCTAAAGTCCTTGAAAGTACTCAACTTGTCCCATAATAGCCTCACAGGCCAAATTCCTTATGTGCTAGGAATTCTATCAAAGATTGAATCTTTAGATCTGTCATGGAATCAACTTGTGGGAGAGATTCCTCGACAACTGACTGTTTTAACTTTCTTGGCAGTCCTAAATCTCTCTCAGAATCATCTTGAGGGGCGTATTCCTCAAGGGAGACAATTTAACACATTCGAAGGGAACTCGTATTTGGGGAATCCAGAGCTATGTGGATTCCCTTTGCCAAAAAGGTGTGAAAACAACCATGGAACAAATCAAAATTCACTTCATACGGAAGATAGCAATGATACAGAGATTGGTTTTACGTGGAAAGAGGTCGTGTTAGGATATGGATGTGGAACTTTACTTGGAATGGTATTGGGATATCTAATGTTGTCTACAGGACGACCGAAATGGTTCAATGCAATCGTTGATGCAGCAGAGCGTATGGTCAACACAAGGCAAAACAATAGAAGATATGTATATATTATGCAATAAAATTAGTATCTAAAAGGTATGTTCTTTCACATGTTTCCTATTTAATCAAATTATGCAAATGTTTCAAAAAGTTTCCAATGCAGGTAAAGAAGTTTTCAATGATATGGAAGCTTTAAATAATGCAAATTCAAGATTTGCAGCTCATGCTAGCTCCTTCAGAGTTGTATATAGTTGAATCTAGTTTATATATCTCTTTTTCAAACAATTAGCATAAATACTAACTCTACCAAAATGCCATTGTAAGAAAGTTGTTACCTTATGAGCTTTGTTTTATCCGAGTCTTGTTTAAATTGTGTTGCAAGTTGAATATTTTGTTGTGATTTCTTACTTGTCATTGGTATAATCATCAATGATTCTTTGACCATCATGAGCCAATGTAACAACTCATAAGCGGCTAACAAATCTCACAATTATTAGACTCATAATCTATATCGATGGACCTCATAGACTTACTTTCAACTCTGTTTTAGAAACACTTTTGAAAAATAAAACCGGATATAATGGTAATTTGATTGATATTAACACTTTCATTCACTACATCAGTGGCCCGTGGTGGGCAAGGTGGCAATCAATGATAACATTCTTAATTCCATATCACACTATTTAATCTTTTTCGAGCTCTAAAGCAAACTTTAAAGTTATGATCTTTATCATCAATTTGGATAAAGGAAGAAATATTTTACCTTTGCTTAAAAGAAGAGTATTTACTCTCTTATTTCATTGTCAAGATTTTCAGCAGTATCTCTATCTTCTCCTTGATCTATGCTAAGTTTATTTTTTATATTTTTTAAACATTTTTCACAGGGTTTTACATTTGAAAATCTCAAATTCATTATGTAGTTTTTAATTCTCAAGAATTAACAAAATGCATTAAGAAATTATATATTTTTCTGCCCTCTCAAATGCATCTACATATAGATCATCAATTTAATTTAATTTCCTTACTGTACCTAAATTAAATTTATAAGTTTACTATTGTTTTAAAAGTGATTATATTATACTATGATATCATTTTCCTAAAGACATATACACATGTCCTTGATTTTATCCTATGCTTTACAATCTGATAAAGAATTGAGTTTGGAAACCTTAATTGACTTCCTAGTAATATTAGGGTAGAAATTTGGTTGACCCTACCACCAAAACCCAATAATGATTTTAGCAGAAAAATAAAAAGAAGTTAAAATAACTAAATATGGTGCAGTCTGTAGGGGGGATAATTTGATAGTAAATGAAATACTTTCTGACCATAAAATTGTATATTAAATTCAACAGTGTGTAGATTTGATTATTATTTTCAAGTTTCAAAAATGTATGTTTTTCGAGTTTCAAGTTAGACTTAGAAAAAGAAAGACAAATAAGTCGTTCAACCCCTCATTGGGTTTAGAAAATTTTAAATCAGGGGACAAATGATTTTGTTTAGGAGATATTGATCTAATATCTATTATTCACTGAAAAAAAGAGACAAATAAATAAACTCTTGCGAACAATATTACATAGGTATTTTCGTATTTGGTAATGTGAAAAATACCCAACCTGCGATCTAATCTCACAAAACTGATTGCAAACCTTAACATACCCAACCTAAATGAAAAAGTTCTTAATTAACGTGCTATTTATTTTAATTAACTAAAAATGATTTTTGAGATAAGAACGATCGATCAATGCATTACAATAGTTTAAGAATAATTAGAAAAAGGATGAAAATTTTAACGTGAAAAAGAGAAAGAGAAAGTTTAAGGATAGTTTGGGATGGACAAATGGATTCCATCCTTGATATCATTATTCATACAATAGTAAAAGTTATATGTGAAAAAAAAAAATCTTAGGATGCGTTTGGTTTGGTTTGGTTCGCAGAATTTGAATGAATTGAAATTGGAATTAATTTATATGAAAAACAAAACATGTTTGGTTGGTACGTTGAGGGAATTGGAATTTGAAACGTTCCTACAACCAAAGGAATTTAGATTCCTTTATACTAGTAATGGAATTATTAAAATATCCATTGGAATGTTTGTATAATACCAAAAAAAACCCTTCATTTCTTTCCTTATTTTCCATGAATTGAAAATCAAAGATCACAAAGATTGAAGAACAATTCAAAATCGAATAACAAAATCAAAATCAAAGACGAACAGCTAAATCAAATGCATTTGATTAGTAGTCGAACAACAAATCAAATGGACCTGCCAAAGGATGAAGATGATAGATGAAGCTTCGATCGGGAGCTCGACCAGAGAACAATGAAGATGATCGATGAAGATGATCGATGAAGATGACCGATGAAGATGACTAACGGGTGGTCCATAGGACAACCCTTTATAATGTTAAAAGATGAATTTATCTCTCATTTAATCGTGTAATTATCTTGAATTAGATAACTACAGTTGCTTATGTTTCAGGTATGTTTTGGGAGTTAAAAATGGATAAAACGTTGCTTAGCATGGAACAGAGTGGACATGCGCGGAAGGAAGAAGAGAAGAAACAAAACATTCAGGGCTCCACCGTAACTTATGGTAGCTACCGTAAGTTACGGTAGCCCTGAAATCTTGAATTTCCCATCGTAATACAGAAGAGAATCACCGTAGCAGTTTTGTGGCTACCGTAACTTACGGTGTAAGTTACGGTAGAGATGACGAACAAAGTGTAACTGCCATATTAAAAACGGGTAGGAGGTGCATTTTGACATTATCTCGAGATCTGACGACTTCTGGGAGAAGAGGGGCGATTTTGGCTGTTCTTGCTTGGTTCCAAACATTTCTAAACAATTGATTTGTGTTTTCGATTCGTATGAACATTAATCGGTGTGTGATAATGATGTATCAAGTGATGCTTGGCTAAACTTTTGGTGATCATCCTAGATGTAAGGTTTGCTTTTGAAACACTATGTTTGTGCTTGAATTTCTAGAATAA
>BJCM01152163.1:0-30531 GCA_018326385.1 Flaveria bidentis | reverse complement strand
GACAGATGGTCAATTAGAAAGGACCATTTAGACATTAGAAGATATGCTCCGGGCATGCGTCATTGATTTTGGAGGAAGTTGGATGACTACTTACCATTAGCTGAGTTCTCATAACAATAGCTATCATGACAGTATTGGTATGCCCCCTTATGAGATGCTATACGGTAGGAGATGCAAAACACCCGTGTGTTGGGGTGATATTGGCTATAAAGAGTTAGGGAGCGTCGAGGTGGTCAAGTCTATGACTGAGAAACTGGAAAGGATCAAGGCCTTCATGAAGACAACTAAAGATAAGCAAAGTCGTATGTTGATAAACGACGTAGACCGATTGAGTTCCAGGTGGGTGATAGAGTTATGTTGAAAGTCTCACCATAGAAGGGTATCATTCGGTTCAGAAAGTGAGGCAAGTTGAACCCCAGATAAATAGGGCCTTTCCAAATCATTTCTCGAGTAGGAGAGGTGGCCTATAGACTGGAGTTACCGGAGGAGTTAAGTGGAACTCATCCGACATTCCATGTTTCTCATCTGAGGAAATGTTTGGCAGATGGGGACATGGTGTTCCCACTGGAAGATATCAAGGTAGATGAACGACTCAATTATGTGAAGCAACTGGTGGCGATCATTGATCGTAAAGATAAGAGATTGAGGAATAAAGTTGTTCCCCTTGCGCGTACAGTGGAAGCACAAAAAGGGATCTGAGTCTACGTGGGAGACTGAAGAAGAGATGAGACAGCATTACCCACGTTTGTTCGAGGAATAACAGGTTTCAGGGACGAAACCTATATAAGGGGGTGGACTTGTAACATTTGGTTATTTTCTTTGAAGCCAAAGAAAGAAGAAAAAGAAAGAAAAAGGGGGAAAATGCATTTTACCCAAGTTGAGGGGTAAAATGTGCCAAAAGGACAAATTTTTGGAAGAGTGGGTGTAAAAGGCATGGCTGCTCACACCCCTCTCCCATACTCAACATTCAATTGGTTGAGAGGGAGAGAAAGGGAAAAGGGGCAGAAAGCTTCGGGTTTCTTGAAGAACAAGGAGAAAGAGTCGATTCAAGTGGGTTTTTGGTGGTGAAATTTGAGGCACACGGGTTTAAGGAAGCTCTACCCGAAGAGGCTGTTAAGGTGAGTTTTAGGACCCCCATCTTACACATTTTTAACTGATTTTTTGGGCTGGAACGCATATGAAACTGTTTTTGATGTGTTGGGTGTGTACCCATATGTATGTGTTTGTGTGTGATTCAGGTGGGGTTTGTTTTCGGGCAATGTTGTGTTTGAATGGTGATGTGAATGTGTTTCTAAGGCTTAGGATGGATGGTTTAAGCTTAGAATAGGTTAGAGAGGGTTTGGGGACTAAAATTTTTTGTTGAGGTTCGAAGAGGCTGTTTCTGCGCCCAGTTAGGGCTCATGCGACTGGGAATTTCCTAATGAGACTGGAGGTCATACGACCGAAAGGCATGCGACTGAAGGCCATACGGCCGAAAGGCATGTGACTGAAGGTCATACGCCTGAAAGGCATGCGACTGAAGGTCATGCGCCTGAAAGGCATGCGATTGAAGGTTATGCGACTGGAGGCCATACGGCCGAAGGTCATGCGACTGAAGGTCATACGACTGGAAGTCATGCGATTGAAGGTCATGCGGCTGAGGGTCCATACGCCCTATAGTGTTCATGTGTCTGGAAAGCCCTCCATACGCCTAAGTGTGCATTCATCGCATGAGGTCCATGCGCCTAAGTGTTCTTATGTGCCTGGAAGGCCATGCGACTGTATAGTATCCATACGCCCCAATAATGTTCATACGCCTAAAGGACTTAGTTTATTTTCTGATTTTCGGGGGAAAAGTGATATCTAGGCTTTGACTTGGAATGTTCCCGTGGATTAAGTAAGTTGACTTTTTGAGGTCATAGAGGATGTGATGTATGTTATGTGTGATTTATAGTGCCTTGTATGGTGATGTTTTGTATGTTCATGTTTATGTTCCTTATTTTGTATGATTATTTTTCCCATGGCTTTACGTTGAATGTTAATGAATGAAATGAAAAGTATTATGTAACGTAAAGTGGAAGATAATGAAAAGAGAAACTTAATGAAAGAATACATGCATTAATGAATGAAAGTAAGAAAGGCTTGCAAGCAAATGTATGGAGATTCACAACTAATGAAGGGTGTTAGCTCAACTGTGTGCGGGTTAGCTACCCCGGAAGGATGCACACTGGGGTCTAATCCGTGTGATAGAGCATACGTATGGGATCCTTGTCGCTTACCCCGGTACTGTGGTCAGGCCATCGGGCACAATGTATGGGGTCTATTTATAGACTTCGGCCCAGTACCCGCTTTATGCATGACAGTGGGGTGAAGCACATGGCATTGGTCCGAATGAAAGTAAAGATTAATGATGTATGTACGTAATGAACGTTACGAAAGAAAAGAATGAAGGATGATAATGAATGATAATGAGTAACATGCCATGAATGAACGAATAATGAAGATAACAATGATATTATCTACGTGTATGTATGATGCATGATCACGTACGATTATAAAGAACGGTTTTCAACGAAAGATAAAGTATGTTTTATTTTAAACTAGAACTCATTCAGCAACACTGACTTTTATGTGTTTCCAGTTGGCAGGTAAAGGTTGCTGAGGATGGCACGGGGCGACTACTTGTTTTTTTTTGGATGGCATCCATATTTATAATGCTTTTGTGATGTAATGCAACATGCATTTTGTAATTGGATAGTGATTTATTATTTTGCAAAAACTTTTATAACGTAATGGAATGTTTATTTTAATGTTTTCACTGCAATGTTTTGCTTAAGTTAATGTAAGTATATGTTTTATGTGCGATGATAAATCAGCTATGAGCGTCCCGGGAACGGGGCCTTACATCTTGATACTTTAATTGGAGTTCCCAACACAAAAGTGGTTGGTGACCTCAAATGATTATCCATATATCCTACAACCTTTATTATCCTCTTATTTTGAATTTGTGGACTTCTAGGCAATCTAAATTTCCCCAAGTCAATTCATATGATTATAGGCTTATCGAAAGGTTTATCGATGACAATTATCCCATTACTTTGAATAATTGATTCTTTAGCGGACTCCAAAACTTACGATTTGATTTCCACCTTTGCCATATCTTCTTTGACAAATATATAACCACCATTGGTGGTTGCACATCAACAATAGTAACCACTAGAATACTCATACCCACCAGCTTGCTTTCATAGCCATCGTAATACCACTATTAACAAAACGTATTCATTCGCCCTATTTGAATGTTAAATCCAGTAAATAAAATAATGATTTAATATTGAAACTTATTCATTCCTCTTCTTTTAGTTAAGTAAACTACCTTATTCTTCATTCCAATCGGGTAAGCGGAAACTATAACGACATACACATTCTCAATTCTTTTTCAGAATGATACCTCAAAGAATAAAATATATTTAATTAATATCTAGTGAGTAATGAGAATTAGATGCCAATGAGGGGCACATCATTGAAATATGATAACCTCACTTCTTAATTGAAGTAGGGAAATGTAGTCGGATGGAAAGATCGGGTGTGATCATGTGATCAACTAACATACTTTAACACACAATTATTAGCATAAATGGAGGTATCATTTGTCTACAAGTAACTAAGTCAGTAGTATGTAAAAATACTTACCAAAAACCTTCACTTGTTTCTTTTTATCTACACCCGCATGTGAAGATACTTGTCAAAAAACCCGTATGTGTTGACCTTCACTTGAATCTGATTATTTCACTCCGTACGTTACATGCCTTAGACATATATCACAAAAATAGACAATTCTCTTAAAAAAAGCTTTATTCAAGCATTGTCAAACATATCAAAAACTAAAATTTATCAAAATTTTCTTCTTTTAGTTGCATCTAAGTATGATTCCATACATAGATCATTGCCTAGCAATGTCAACAAAGATAGAAAAACTCACATTTGTTGACCTTGAAGCTTTCTGTGACAACCGACAATTTTAGGTTAATACCCGATCTTGACTTGGTTCTAATTACACCTATAATACATGATTTTCAATTTAATTACATATATTGAAGTCGTTTTATGCATGGCAAACTTTCGCGCGTAACATTTCATGCATCGGTAATTCGACGTAATTACCATTTTTACACGCGATACAAGCACACACGAACGTTGGTGATGATTAATATATATATGTGTCAATAAATACTTTAAAGTGTTTCAAAATATTTTAGATCCCAAATTAAGTACATTGGAAAAGCTTAAACTCAAAAATAAACCTTAACGCATAAATTGATATTTTACCCGAATAAAACGCGTATAACACAACTACAAGATAAATGAGTTATTATTTACATATCATCAATATTAAAATGTATGATATTATATGATGTCTTATAATAATCTTTATGTATTTCAAAAAAAAAAGTAAAAAATAAAAATATTATAAAAATTACCATAATACAATAAATACCACCTAAAATACCCAATACTATATAAATTAAAAATACAAACCCCCTCCCCACCATGTTGACCGTTTCCCCCATCCCACCTCCTATCTTCTTTTACTTTCACACATTCCTCATGTAAATTCATATTGAATTTACATCTTTCAAGGGTTTCACCATTAGTGAAACTACATAAGAATTGTTTAAAGAAGTGTACCAACATTTTCATTCTTGTCATTCTCTTTCACTCCTCTTTGACCAAATTTAACACTTCAAGACAATTAAAGGATGGATTACAAATACTAGAGAAAGTTATAAAGCAAGACCACCTTTTTATTTCACACATACAAACACACTTCAATCTCTTCTCCCTCTTTCTTTCTTCAAACTTTCGGCCAAGCATCACCACCTCCACTTCACCATCTTTCAAAACTCATCTTCTACAAATCTAAGTGTTTCAAGTGCCCTTGGGTGAAGATCAAACAATTTTTGAAGCTTTCAAACATCCTACAACAATCTTTTCATCTTTCTTTGCGTGATCTTAGTAAAAACTATTTCTACTTGTTTATATATCTTTCATTTCACCATGATTATTTTTATACTAGTTCATGTATAACGATTTCATCCACAAAAAGTCTTTCATGTAAAAGAAAATGATGTTTTCCCAACAAGGTGCTTCAAGAATAATATTTTATACAAATTATCTTACATGAACGAAATAATGAACCTTGTCTTAAAGAAATAAATATTCATAAATCCATGTTTGACTAAACTACTAGTTACAGATTTTATATAAAGTCATAAAGGTATGTTAAAACTCAAGAAGAGATCAAATGGATTACTTTATGCTTATGAGATTTTTAATGTGTTGTAAGTATTATTATGACCAATTGTAAAACTTACAAGTATGGTTAAGTATAAATATACAAGAGATCTTTAAATGGAAAATATGAGCTTTATGACTAAAAATTTTGTTAGTCTAAAGGAAATGTTAAAATGGTTAGTAGATGACTTATAACAAAGATGGCACATGATTTTGTTGCTAATTCGACATGAGAATTAAAATATAAACTTATGGACTTTATAAATTAGTTACTAGGTTACTTAAAAGATGGTTAAGACAAGTTAGTAAATTGACTACTTAATTTATTAAAAAGATTTACTTTATAATATACCGAAGTTACTTAATAAATTAAAGAAAACTTAATTTAATATATGTCAAGAACTAGACAAAATAAAAGAATAATACTACTAAGAAAATAATTAAATAATTATTTTATGGAAAAATATGTATATTTATACATAGATGGTAAAATATGAAAAACTAGTGATTTTACTTGGATGTTAACATTTTAAAATTTACAAGTAAAATAATATAATATAAATATTATTGTACTTATTAAAATAAGATTATTTCAAAACTCTAGCTTCTATAATTTCACATGTAAATTACATAACTAATTACTAAATACTCAAGTCACGTCTCGGGTCGAGTCGAAATGATATTTTGTTACTCAAGTAATATGTCAACTCTAAGATACAAATATCTTTGAACACTTTCAAGTGAAGTATAAATCATTAACATTTTTTTAGTAATATATATATATATATATATATATATATGTATATATATATATGTATATATATATATATATTGCAAATGTCCACTTTGTGTCACCAACGGGTCGTCGAGTCAAACACTTTGTTATCAAGTGTGTGGATGAAATAGTTACATGCTCACATTACATGCAAGAGCAATTACTTAGAGATAAGTTGCCTTAATTATTTTAGGGCGAGCTTAGGTCGGTTTCCTCGAGCACTTTGGGTATTTACAAGTTTACAAACTTGTTTACGACTGTCAGGTGAATTTTACGGCCCCAGTTTTACTTATTTTCATTTTGGGGGAGATTGCATGCAAATTACTATTTTTTTGGACACATTTACTCGTCAATGATTTCACATGTTATATAAGTTGTTTACTTACCGTATGAAGTCCCCTGTTATCAGATCATTAGTTTATTTCTCAAAGTGAGGTAATCATGGATAGTACTATTGGGTTTGACTACCCCCACCCGGGTTAATTTCCCTAACCTTGACTGGAGGTCTAAACGGGTGCATTATTAGCCTGTTCACCCCATGCGGTAGGCATGGAAAGGGGAAATTTATTACAGTTACAGTCTAGCTTCGGTTGCGATGCTTATATAATATTGTAGTATTGTATGATAGCAATCAAATCATGGAAAGACTTGTGGTCCATTACATTGTTTATAACTACTTTAAAACCTGGGAACTCACCAACTTTATATTAACATATTTCATGCATGTTTTCTCAGGTATTTGACATTTGCATCAAGTTAAGCTAGCTTGGGTCACATCGTATTTAGGGTCATTCATGCTGTTTGGGACATTTATTGTTGTATTTGTCATATTTTGAAAACAATTACATTACTTCTACTTCTTCTGCAATTCAACTCTGAAACAACTTTATATTTTAAACTTATTTGTAACATATGTTTACCAAATCATGTAGTGGTCGATCAATGACTATGATTGTCAAGAATAACCCATCTAACTGTTTATTTTGATATTTGATATCTTTTTTGAGAGCAAGAAGGCTTGTCTTTTGATTGATAACATGCAAAGAAACTCTTGAAACTACTACCTTATGTGCGGTTTGTCTTGACTTTTTGATTTGTTTTATTACATACTTGCATTTACCCTAATCACAATTAAACTAAAGGGTGTTAGGGAGTGGTTATCATTTAGTGGTTTGCTAGCACAAAGGATAAAGCTTGATTAGCATGGACCTCCTTGAAGAATACCACATTTGAGTTTTTCCATCCTCATCAACTAGTAGCAACCACTTTCCTATCAAGGTTGTTATTTCTAAACACACTATGGTTGTTTTTTTATAAGTTTTATCTTCTACATATAGATCTTGCTGGGGTTAGGTTTGAAAAACCTATAACTACTTGTTAATAACTAGCTTGCAAAATGACTTTATAAGACATAATTAAATCCCAACATTATGACATTTCATGGACATGCATGTGTTTACTTGTTCAAAGTGCTTTAAATTGTAAAATAGAAATTACATTTTAAGATGTATGGCAGAAAGAAATACCATAGCAAAGAACCTCTCAAACAAGAAATATCGTACGAGCTGAAAAATAGGGCAAAAGATGTCAGTGAGTCGCAACGGTTCAAATAAAGATCATCAGAGCAAAGAAGTGGTTATTGTCTTAGCTTCAATAGGCAACTCAAATGACGATCCAGATAACATGTACTTGCTCATCGACATTGCCACATTAATGTTTGCAACTCACTCACGATATAGCTCCATCAAATAAGTGGAAATTGCTCATATATTTGTTATCAGATTGTGAATTGCAAGCTGGAAGTCGAATGCCAACAAACACAATAAATGGCATTTACAGAACCACTCACTTCAGTTCTCAAGTAATATATACCGAAGTACAAGGTGAAAAGAAAATGAATGTAATCTGGATAGAGGTAATATTTTTTATATTTCAGAAGTAAAGCGCCGAACATTAAACTTACCCAGAGTGTTTACTGGAGCAGAGGGTATATGAGCAACTGGTAATATCAGGATAAGCAGTATCACGAGTTGGAAATGTTGTCGAAACCTAAGCGTATGCTGCATTGGTGTCATAGCATATATCCTTATTGTTTCACCAACTCATCTCCAGATACAGATGTAGAAGCTCCAACACCATCACCAGGACCATCCTCGGTGTCTACCCGGGCATCACTTTCTGGTGCATCCACCATTTCACCACCACCCTCACTTTCTAAAGCATGTTCAGTTCCACCACCAATAACAGCTTCTGGTGGTGGTTCCACCACATGCAACTCCTCCCTCCCGCCTTCTATTCTACCATCAACTCTTGATTCACTACTGGTTTGGGTTTGGGTTTCTGGAACATGGGGTGGCACTACAGGAATACCCATTCCTTTAGCAAGACAAACATACTTGAACACAAGTTGCTTATAACCACTTAACAAATCTTCTACATCATCTACCGTCAGATCTCCAGCTTTGGAGTAGAAATATTGAAAATTCTCAAATTTTTCACTTGCTTTTTCATCTGTGACAAGCATATCCGTGCCTTTATTCTCCAAATCCGAAACTGACATGACTGATTTTAACTTCGATTCTGATACACTCTGACTTTGACCACTTTGACTGGGCACATCTTCACCATTGTAGTCCCCAGAAAGCCCTGAAACAACTATTTGAGCAGATTCCATATTCTTCATGAACTCAGTTTCATCCATTGACAATGCTTTCGCGTCAATGTTCAAAATGAACGATTCTGCAGAAAGCATATTGGTGAAAACATAAGCTGCTTCACCAACTAGTCGGGATTTGTTCCTGTACCTTTGAATATACATCAAATTTGAGTGAAACTGAGGAGGGTTTGCTTTAATGGTAACATAGATTAATACAGGAAAAAAGTCATCAGCCCCAGGTGGATTATTTTCATTACCAGAACCTGTAGTGTTAAACATCGCATTACTAATAACCTTACAACAGCTAAGGATGCACGCAAGTTTGTCTCGTGGTGCTTTATATGTATTAATTTTTAGCAGCTCTTTCTGGGCTTGTAACCATGCTGTTTCATTTTGATAAATTGGTTGAATTTCCAAATTATCAGGATGTATAAATTGCTGGATCAAAGCCGCTTTCTTGTTGAATTCATTGTCTGTTCTGACATCATCAGGGTGTGATGCAAATACCCGAGTGAACAATTTTGTCATTATGTACTTCTCAAGGCCTTCACCTGCGATATCTAATTCTTCTTCGGTTCGACCTGCCCATAGAGGATGGACCCGAAAACTGGCTTCCATATTGTTAAAGAACTCCTGTACGGATGCAGCGTCCCTTTCTGGATCAGGAGCATTGTTTGATAGTGAAACAATAAAAGTTTTGATCTGTTTAACGAATTCTGTAGCGGAAGGTTGCCGCATTCGCTCCAAAAACTCATGCCATGTACGGGTTGCAGTTGATGAAACTGATGTTTCAGAATTCTCCATTAATGCTACTTAACTTGTAACCAATGAAGTCTTTATCCTGCCAAAGGAAATACATCAACAAGATTTAGCAGTGATGGAAATTTGTGAGCTGTATTAGTAGGGGTTGTATATTGTATAATTCAAATAACCATAGCGAATCAATCATGGTGAAATTGATGAGGTAGAACAGTCACTGTGCATATATCAGAAGGGAAACTAATGAGAAATCAAGAACGTCAGTAAATCTACAACCATCAATGGGCATAACGGCAGCAGTTTTTGATACCTTACATTCTAAAAACCATAGTGAATCAATTAAGTAACTATGTAAGCAACATACGGGAAGTCAGTTTTGAGTTTTGACATCTAAGCTATCGGTTCTTCTCGAGATAGGGTAACTTAAGACAGACCATAAGCTGTTATTTTGACCTGCTAAAGTGCTAATAGCAGACCATAAGCTCGGATGAAGTTGTTGTCGATCCACTAGCAACTGATAAATCAAATTGTTGATGATACTCAATAGAATGGTCTTGAACTAGCATACACAACACACCATCTAACTTGTATTGATGTTGATACAAATTACACTTTGCTTTATATGAATCCTACCAAGTTAAAATGGTTTTATAATCTCAAACTGAAGCAAATGAAACTAAAGCACCAAAACTAGAGTAATATTCCATGAAATCCTGGTTTCTGCCTAAGAAACATGACGCTAAATGCGATCAAATTCTTAAAGAAATGAATTTCCAAATGATTTCAGCTTCAAATTGATGTAAATTCTGAAGGACTTTGAACACAGTATGGTACCTATATCTTGTTGTTGATGACAATATCAAATTGGAAGGTTGTTACACAACCAAATAACGATTCAACATAAACAGTTCAACAGAGGAAAATAGATGAAGTATATGCTGTTGATTTCAGCTGATACCTAATGATTTGTGAGTAGAAAAGCCTGGAGAATGTAGCAGAATTGCAGTTAATTATCGTAAGCCCTAACTAGCGATTTTGAACAAGACGATCCAAGCCAACTAAGATCTGATATCTCACTTACGTGGAAGGTTTTACTTTTTATTCATTTATTTTAGACAATAGCATTTTAAACGTAAAAATTCTAACTTTTATTTTATTACTAATAATAATAATTATTAGTAGTACCATAATTATTAAAAATGTACACTTGATTACGAATTGGTTTCGTTTTTAATAATGACTACGAACGAAATGAAAAAAACATACAAGTTATAATCGAGTATAAAATAAATACAAATTGAATATGAATGCATGATAATTATGTTATTAGGACTATGGTTGGTAATAAAAATAAAATTCGGATTATTACCGGCCAAATCAATAGTATAGATTATTATATGTTAATAAATAATAGTTTTGATTATTATAATTCAATTTGCCTTTATTTTAAAACCGCAACTCGTACTCTTCAACTCTTCTAGGTTGTTTGATAGTTTTATAATAAAACTAGTTCTGAACCGGTTAGAACTAAATTGTGTTTGATTCATATAAAAAACACATCTTAATGGTTTATACAGTTTTTTAATGAGTGAAAACATATTATATGATTTAAATGTTACATTTTATTCAGTCAGATCTCTTACTAGCGCAACATAAGTTCACCAAACAACTCCCCATATACTTATCGGTTATACATTACAATTAATTAACCCCAACTAGTCACTTGAACTAGGCCCCGTCGATTATACCTGTACCCAATTAACCCGCCTGATCTGATCTCACACCGTACCTGAAGAACCCCGACTTGAATAAACCCATTACTCGAATACCCGAAACCAATTAACCCGATCATTATTCGGGTGGGTTTTGGATAAACTTTATAACCTTAAAAACTTGAATAACCTAAACCGCTTAACACAAAATCCAAATAACCTGAAAACACCTATTATGATAAAGCAAATTGTTTTTATATAATTGTTTAGATGGTTCAAATTGAACATATTGTTTCTATACAATTAAATATTTAAGAACATTTTATAATTTATAGAACTAAACTAATTTATGTCCTCTAAGTTTATAAGATTTTAAGAGAAAGAAAAAGTTATTATAGTCTACTAATTTAAGTCAATTGTTTTATAATTAAAACCTAACTCGTGCATCTCGTTACCTAAACAACCAGAAACCGATTGTTATCCGATCGGGTTTCGGACAGACTTTCAATGTTGAAAAACCTAAATTACCTGAACGTATCAACCCTGAAGCCCGACTAACCAACCCGATCAACACCGTTAACTTGAACCTTTAACCTTAAGGCCTTAAAAGTAATTTCACCAATTTAACTACAAATAAATTTGTTATTGTACCCCACCCCCACACCGCATGACTTAAAGATTTTTATTATCTCAATCCATTTTTCACTAGAGTTAGTAAACTAATTATATTATGTATTAATGACAAAAAGTTGGTGAATAAAAGAAGTGAGACACATAAACGACTTAACACTTTTAGGACGAAAGAAGACATTTATGGCCAACACCACCAAACTCAGTTACCTGATCCTCGATGCATAACCGACTCATTTGGCGCAACCTCTAAGCCAATGCTCGGGCTGAATGCACGAGACATTCCATCATTATAACTACACTCTTTACATCATAACTCGGAAGAAATAATGGCAATAATATCACACAAAACAACTTTTAAACCAAATTTACAGTCAATCCAACCATCCACGGAAACAAGGAACACAGAAGATGTTGTGGTAAGTAGTACAGATACAAAGTTTATAAAGAATAGAAATGATCTTAGCAGTCGCATCCAGAGGCCCTTTGTTGAGTCGTGCTTCCTACATCAATGGTGTCCGGCAAGTATCTTCGAGTCCCACAACAAAATCAAACACTATATTAGTGATGTATATTCTCATTGTATATACTCTGATTGTATATATAATGTGTCAAAATTTGGAACTTAATAACTTGTATTGCAATAAAAGGGTGGTCAATTTGTATTGCAAGTTGCATGATTTTAAGTGTGTCTAGGTTAGAGTGGATGTCTTTGACAATTGACACAAATGAATATACGGGTCGTGTTTGAGTTTATTAATTCAACCCGCCAACCCAACACGACTGCCACCCTAAAGAGAATTAATTTATACCATTGATGTTTTTTTTCCTTTTATGATATAGTGTGTGTAATCTTGCACGCGTGTGACCTTTAAACCACCCCCACGCGCACCCACAAAGGGAGGTTCATATGGAACTTACATTTCTTCCTCTTCTCCACTCTTCAAGGCATTCTTAGCTATGACTTGAAAAGCTTCTTCAACATTGATTCCCTCTTTAGCAGAGGTCTCGAAATATGGAATGTCCCCTTTCGAGGCGCACCATGCCCTGGCCTTTTTCTCAGAAACCTAATCATCATAATAACCAATGAATCATTTAAAACTGACCGATAAAAAGCCAGTTTTTTAACTTCAAATTCCCAGTGAAAAACACATACCACTCTACTGTTGCCACCATCTACATCAACTTTGTTACCCAAAACTATAAAGGAAAAATTTTCAGGATCCGAAGGGCTCGCCTGCAACAATAATATTAGACCATCAGTTCATAAAACAGATTCCTGGCTTTTGTTCAAGATTTTAAGTTCATATATTTGAAACTCATCTGTAAATTGTTACATACCTGAATAAGGAACTCCTCCCTCCAATTGTTGAGATCATCGAATGACTTTTGCACATTTACGTCATACACAAGAACACAGCAATCTGCACCACGGTAGAAAGCAACTCCTAGGCTCTGAAATCTTTCCTGTCCAGCTGTATCCCAGATCTGCGAGAGCAGAAGTTTGACTACATATTTAGGTCAAAACCATCTTCGACAAAAATGAACAGATGATGCAAAGAATGTTACCAATTTGTGATGCTCATCACACCTTTCCTAAGAAAAAAAACATTTTTATCAATATTAAAATCCGGAACGGTTTGTTTGACATTCGAAGTCAAAATCAGATATCTAACAGAGGACAGAGTGAGTACTAATCTAAATTTATCAGCACGTACATTTAAGCAACTGACAGTCTGATCTCTGATGCTATCTGTAAACGAGTCTTCTTGTAAATTGGTAACATTCTTTGCATCATCTGTTCATTTTTGTCATAATACTCTATAATCATACAGGCAATGCATGTAAGTCCATAGTACAAAGGTGTGATGAGCATCACAAATATAAAGACTCGGCATGTGAAAAATAAATAACAAATAATAGTAATAATATAAGTTATTTAAATCTAAAGCTTGAATTGCAAGTCAAAGTTGAGTTGGAAATCTTGATGTTGTCAAACTGTACAACAATGGATAGTGATTGGGTTAGAATCAACAATCACACACACAAAAATGGCATGCCTTACATGCATTGCCTGTATGATTATAGAGTATTATGTTCACCTCATGTTCATAGACTATGTAATACATCACTTGTCAACAACTCAACTTTAGTCAACTACACATCTGTCTATATGAGGTGTGAAGAAATAAAATAACACATGTTACTTGAAGTCTCTCCTTTGTTGGTCATACACTCATCTAATTTGCTTATAAGCAAACCCTCATTCAATGAAACATGGATATATTTAATAAACGGTACCTCTAGCAAAGTTATGTGAGATGAAAAGAACAATATTCTAATAAAAGAAAAAAAATAATGTTACATAATAATTCTCAAAGACTCAAAGAACACTTACGATGAAACAAACTGGGTCCAAAAAAAAGTCACTAAAGAAAATGAAAATGGAGGTAAATAATAAAATCACTGACTCATAAATATTGAATGCATATTATAACATTTACCCTCTAGGGAACATCTTACCAAAGTTCAAGAGATAGGGATGAGCATAAAAACTGGTTACCCAAACCATAACCGGAAAACACAATAACTGATGGTTAGGTATTAAACCTTTTAATAACTGGCTTTTCAGTTCGGTCTTGGTTACAAACATCCACAAAACCAAATAAGCAAACCAATCGACTATTTTGAAGTAAAGAAACTGAAAGAACTGACCAAATATTTTAAATTCTTTTAAAATTTAGCATCCTTAAAATCTTTTATATTAGTTGATGTTCAAAAGTTCATGCCCGAATATGTATAAAATTTGTTGAAATCTTTTATTTTTGTCAATGACCAAATCTATATTATACTTGTCCCAATTAAGACATTAGACATGCAAAATAATGAACCCAACCATTTTATATATTTAACTGATAACAAAAGGCCAAAATTAACAGAACTGATCGGGTAGACATTTCCAATAGCTGAAACCTTTGAAGTTTTGGTTAGAAGGTAAAACCAAACCGTGCATACCCCTACAAGAGATAATCTTACAAATATATACACACGTAGAATCTTAATATTGTGCACTACATAAAAATCATCCTAACCCCACAATTATGTTATACCATTTAAAAAAGAAACCAAATGACCGCACAAAATCAGCAAAACGAACAGATCTTACTGTAGCATAAAAAAAGAATAATGAACCAATATGGAAGTATAAAACATTTAATAATCTCAAAGACTTGGGCCACAACAATGAGATCGAACATTAAAAGAAAAACAAGTTCAAAACTTTTAGAGGGACACTAATAGATATCGTATACATAGCAATGATTGTAATTGCCATATGTAAATATAGTATTGATTCATTTAGATTCTAGGCCATTAATATTGATTGAGACAAGATCTCATCACAGTTTGTATATATACCGATCATTATTCACAATGGAAATCATCTTGAATATCATTCTAATATGGTATCACACCTCTATCGATCCTGCTAACCCTACCACCCTCTGTCTTTCACTTTCTGCTGCCTCTCCCTCTTCAATTTTCCAGATCCCGCTCACCCTTCTCTCATGGATACCAAAATACACCCTGCCATGACCGTCTCCAACATTAAAAACTTCATCCCTATCATTCTTGAAGTCAAAACAGCTCATTACACGACATGGTCAGAACTCTTTCAGGTCCATTGTCGTGCGTATGAAGTTTTCGACCATCTCCACCCCAAAACAACCACCGACAATGGAAAGAAAGCTACCTCTTCTCCTACTGATGCTCTCTGGTCACGTATTGATGCTATTGTTCTGCAGTGGATCTATGGTACAATCTCCACAGATCTCCTGCACACCATTATGCAACCTGGCGCAACCGCTCATCAAGCCTGGACCACTTTGGAAGGTCTGTTCAAAGATAATAAGAACACCAGGTCCGTCTTCCTTCAACAGGAGTTCTCCAATGTTCGATTGGAGAATTTTTCAAGCATGTCAGCCTACTGCCAACAAGTTAAACTCCTGTCCGACCAACTCACTAGTGTCGGGGCCCAGTTGACAATCAACGTCTCGTCCTTCAGCTGTTAATCGGTCTTACAGAACAGTATGATGGGATTTCAACAATACTACAGAATCGCAACCCCCTACCTGATTTTCATGAAGCACGTTCGCGTCTCACCATGGAAGAGAGCAAGAAAAAGCATCAGGCGGCTTAGGCCGCTCAATCGTCTGCCACCGCACTTGCGGCTGTCACGACCAACCCCTCACCATCTAACAACCATGCTACTCAGTCTTATGACCGAAATCGTGGACGAGGTCGCAGCCGAGGGCGGGGCAGGGGGCGCGGTCCTTCTGGTCGCGGGGGTCGGACCTCCAATTCCCAGCACCCTTACATTGTTTTCCCACAGTCTTGGACTTCTAATCAGTGGGCCTCCCTATTGAACACCCAAGCCCAAAACTGGCCCACGGTACATTCGAGCCCACCTTGCCCATACCCATCAATGCCCAAACCCAATCCAGGTGCAGGCATCCTTGGCCCAGCGCCTTCTCAGGCCTACACTGCCGGTCCAGTTCCAACAGACATTGCTCAAGCCCTCTACACATTATCTCTAAATCAACAGGATCCAGTCGGTTATATGGACACTGGAGCAACGGGTCACATGGCAAACCAGCAAGGTAACATTTCCCCATCTATTTTTAATGGTAGCACTTCTAAACATATTATAGTCGGCAATGGCATGACCATACCGGTTCTTGGACAAGGCAACTTCACTTTACCACACCCATTCCCACCCCTTAAACTCAATAATGTTCTATATGCCCCTCAACTAATTAAAAATCTTATTTTTGTCCGACGTCTTACCACTGATAATTTGATATCCATTGAATTTGACTCTTTCGGTTTTCTTGTGAAGGACCTCAAGACCAAGGCTCCCATCCTTCGATGCAATAGCTCGGGCGATCTTTATCCCCTCACAACTCCTCTTCAAAGCCTCTCCTCTCCTCCATCCCCTTTTGCTGCCATCACTCAAGACCGTTGGCATCAACAACTTGGGCATCCGGGACAAAATTTATTGCATTCCTTAAAATCTTCTTCTTGTATTAGTTATGGAAAATGTCGTGAGACTATTTGTCAATCATGTATTTTTGGCAAAAGTGTTAAACTTCCTTTTTATGACTCATTGAATAAAACTTATTTACCTTTTGACATTGTTCACAGCGATCTATGGACATCACCGGTCCTTAGCACCGGTGGACATCGTTACTATGTCTTATTTCTCGATGACTTTACCAACTTCCTATGGACATACCCGATAAGTCATAAGTCACAAGTTTTCAAAACTTTTACACATTTTAACAACTATGTCCATACCCAATTTGAGCACAAAATAAAACAATTCCAATGTGACAATGGAACAAAATATGCGAACCATCAATTTCAAACCTTTTGTCATCTAAACAGCATGCAATTCCGGTTCTCCTGTCCCCACACGTCCTCCCAAAACGGGAAAGCGGAACGCAAAATCCGCACAATCAACAACATGCTTCGCACTCTTTTAGCTCAATCTTCCCTCCCACCAAATTTTTGGCATCATGCACTTGAAGCCGCTACCTACCTTCTCAATATTCTTCCAAGTAAAAACCACAACTTCCTCTCACCCACCACCCTTCTCTACAAATGCCAACCCACATATGATCACCTAAGTGTCTTTGGCTGTTTGTGCTACCCCCTTCTTCCCTTCAATAAAATTCACAAATTAGCAAACCGCTCACAACCTTGTGTGTTTATTGGCTGCTCCACCAACCACCGTGGCTACAAATGCCTCGACCTTCAAACTAACAAAGTCTCCATTAATCGTCATGTTCACTTTGAGGAATCCATTTTTCCATTTCACATCCGTTCACCCACCACTCCCCCATCCTATGACTTTCTTTCCCCCCCTCTAAATCCCCTCCTATGGTCCCACGTTTCCCATCCTTCGGGCTCCGCCCCATCCACACCACCTTCTTCTCCCCCTACTCCTCCTGCCTCAGCCCAACCATCTCCCTGCTCTAGCCCAAACCCAAACACCTCCACTCTCCAAGATACCGCATCTCCTGCTGAGCCCTCATTCCCGGCCCAACTCGTGCCTCAGCCCAACCCACCTCTTAACCGCAAACAACCTCGGTCGGTTTTCTTTCCGGGTCACGCTACGGCAGAACCCACCCATCCTACCATCCCTCCTCCTTCATCCACCCTCCCGACCCCACCATCTCCTCCCAACCGCACCATGCGCACTCGCGCTATGAATGGCATTTCAAAACAAATCAACCCAAACCTTAACCTTCACACCGCCACCATCATCCCCATTCCTAAAAACCCACAGGTTGCTCTGTCCTCGCCAGAATGGTACAAGGCTATGAATGATGAATTTAGTGCTCTCATTAAAAATCAGACCTGGGAACTTGTTCCTCGCACACCGAACATGAACATTATTCGCAGCATGTGGCTTTTTAAGCATAAGTTTAGATCGGATGGAAGCCTTGAACGTTATAAGGCCAGACTAGTATGTGACGGCAGAAAACAGCAAGTGGGTATCGACTGTGGGGAAACATTTAGTCCAGTGGTCAAACCGGCTACTGTTCGGTTGGTCTTATCCCTAGCTCTTTCTCGATCTTGGAAAGTTCACCAACTTGATGTTACCAACGCATTTCTTCATGGACATCTGTCCGAGACAGTATATATGCACCAGCCTATGGGCTTTCGACATCGGGATTATCCGGATCATGTATGCCGTCTTAAGAGATCCTTATACGGCCTAAAACAGGCTCCTTGTGCGTGGTATCAACGTTTTACGGACTTTGTTCTATTACTTGGCTTCACCCAAAGCAAGTCCGACAACTCTCTTTTTATATACCACCAGGGGTCTCATACCGCTTACTTGTTGATCTATGTCGATGACATAATCCTCACCACCTCCTCTGATGATCTTCGCAACCATCTCATGTCTTCACTTGCTAGTGAATTTGCGATGAAAGATTTGGGGCCCTTGAGCTACTTTCTTGGGATTTCGATCACCCGCACCGGCGATCACATGTTCCTCTCTCAACAGGCCTATGCAAAAGACATTCTACATCGGGCTGCCATGGATTCTTGCAAGCCTGTCCCAACTCCCGTGGACACTCAATCCAAATTGAGTGATTCCTCCGGTCCCTTGTTTGAAGACCCGAGCACTT
The DNA here is from genome assembly GCA_018326385.1 of Flaveria bidentis. NCBI lineage: Eukaryota > Viridiplantae > Streptophyta > Magnoliopsida > Asterales > Asteraceae > Flaveria > Flaveria bidentis. Next base: position 11,526 of record BJCM01152163.1, on the reverse strand, counting down.
ACAGGAGTCTTGCAGGCGCCTTACAATACCTTACTTTCACGCGTCCTGACATTACATATGCTGTCCAGCAAATCTATATGCATATGCACTCTCCTCAGATTGATTATTGGAATGCACTCAAACGGATTTTACGGTATATCCATGGCACTTCTGACTTTGGTCTTCTCTTAGGACCCACACCGCAGTTATCTTTACATGCTTACACTGATGCCGACTGGGTCGGCTGTCCGGACACCCGTCGCTCAACTTCAAGCTACTGTGTCTATCTCGGAGACAATCTCATCTCCTGGTCGTCCAAACGCCAATCCACCGTCTCCCGCTCAAGTGCAGAGGCCGAATACCGCGGTGTTGCCAACGTCGTGGCTGAAATTTGTTGGCTTCGAAATCTAATCCTTGAGTTGCACCGTCCCCTCTCAAAAGCAACCTTAATCTACTGCGACAATGTCAGTGCCATTTACTTATCCGGCAATCCTGTTCACCATCAACGTACCAAACACATTGAACTTGACATACATTTTGTTCGGGAACAGATTCAACGTGGTAATGTTCGGGTCCTACATGTGTCGTCTCGCTACCAGATCGCTGACATCTTCACCAAAGGCCTCCCACGGATCTTATTTGAAGATTTTCGGTCCAGTCTCAGCATCCGCTCTCCTCCCGCTTTGACTGCGGGGGTGTAATAGATATCGTATACATAGCAATGATTGTAATTGCCATATGTAAATATAGTATTGATTCATTTAGATTCTAGGCCATTAATATTGATTGAGACAAGATCTCATCACAGTTTGTATATATACCGATCATTATTCACAATGGAAATCATCTTGAGTATCATTCTAATAGACACAAATCACAATTGTAGCTGCATAGTTAATCGCTAACCTGCAGAGTGAAGAGTCTATCCTCAAATTCCACTTCTTTTGTCAAGAAATCAGCACCTATTGTTGCTTTGTATTGATTGCTAAACTTCTTGTTCACATATCTAAAGTAGAATACTTAAGGCAAAAAAACCATCCCCAACACCAATTTACTAGCCACAGATCCCAAAATGTTCAAGAACCTAAATTCTTATATCAAATTTACATTTTGGAGCATTTGGATATGTGTTTTTACGCGATTACTGCAGCTTGAAGAACGAAAAGATAACTACATTACAGGTTTTCTTACGTTAATTTCCTGCACAAATGTTTATATCTGGTTTATGTTAACCATGAACAATGATGGAATCAATCATCATCAGCTTACCCCCAACCACCCGATCATTGGTCACACATTCAAACATCCAGCATCTAATTGGCCTAATAGATGTAGGTATTAAAGGATACTGATTCATCAAGGATGTTTTTCCAACCCTGCATCAAACAAAAACAAAAAATTCAGAACTTAAAATTAAGAAAGTTTACCAACAACACAGAATGCTGATTGTTTATACTTAAAAAAGATAGAAACTCACATCAAATTGATCCCACAAATCCATATGCAAAAAAGATCAATAATCTATAAACCTAAATCATTTCTAGAAACTTGATATTCACAATTCACGATTTTACAAAACTAAACCATAAAGATTCGTTAATCTAACAGTAATCAATCAATTTGACCACCACAAGAGTCAAATCCAACCTTTTCCTTTTACAAACAAAACTAATCAAGATCAACTTTCAGTAAAAAAGACTCCCAACTCCAAATTAACTACAAAACCCCAACAAAAATCCCGATTAAAAGATAGAATCAAACAACTGACCCACTGTCGCCGAGGATGATGACTTTGAGAAGCGTTCTTCTTCGTGAAGGCATCGTAATCCGATCAACCCAGATGGAGAAAAGGGGATTTCAATGGAGTTGAAGTGAAATTGTATGATTGAAATGAAGAATCTTGAGGTAATTCAGGTGGTCAAGAACCCAGTTGGCATGTGAGGGTGTTGTTTGCCGTCTGGTGTGTGATAATACGATATGATCGATTAAAGAACCAAACTTTAATCATGTGTTTTTGGATTTATTCTACATTTATTTATTTTGATTCGGTGGTGGCTTTTTCGGTTCAATCCGTAGAGGTGAACATTGAGTTTTTTTTCATTTTCTTTCAAAAGGGTGTTTTGTTAGGTTGAGCCCAATTCGCCCCTAACGTCACTCTTAAAACTGAAACAATGCGCAGTCCACTCAAGAACTACTTGACTAACTAGCGACAGGGAGCAGTTCTGCGACTTCTTACTCGGGCCGCCAAGTAATGAGTGAAGATCTGCCCCAGCCAAGTCGTCGACCGTTGCTTTGAACTTACTGTATGTATTTTGATTGAACCATTCCAGGGAGACATGGTCCAAGCCCGGTACGAGGGTAGTTCAAAAAATAGTTCCACACTACTCATTTATAAGTGTACTTTTTTGGAAAAACATTATGTGTTTTCTTTAACAAATCGGTTTGCTTTTAAATTAACCGGCTTATTCAATCTGGTTCAAAACCAGTTAGGCAGGGCCGACCCATTAGTTATTTAAGGGAATCACTGGGCTTGGGGCCACCAAAAAATAAGGGCCCATTTTTTTAAAAAAAAAGTCTAGTTTACATTAGTCCTTGGGCCCCTTCACCCTTAAAAGCCCTCTAAAAATCACCGAACGTTTCTTTTCTTGGTTAGGGAGTTAGGGTTTCGATTTGAAGACCATTGATCACCAAACATGTAGATACATGATGTTCCTAGTTTATGTGCTCAAATGTAAAAGTCTTTCATGTCTTACACGTGTGTAATATTATGTTTCAATGAAATACAATATGTGTTTGATGTTTATTAATGTTTAATTATTTCATATTATTATTCTGCTAAGTATAATTCATATGTATGAACTTCTTATATAGTTTTGAGGTTGTTTTTCTTAGTTCTTAGTCAATAATAATTAGGAAATGTGTTCAACCTTGTCGGGTGAGTATTCATGCTATTGGACCATACTTATGGACCATACCCATGAATATATCATGCTTATGGACCAGTCGTGCGGAGACTGGATCAATCGTATGATTGAGACATAAGATTGACTCAGTCGCACGACTGAACCTTCAGTCGTGCGTATGACTCAATCGCATGATTCAGTCGCACGACTGAACCATGCTAGTGGTTCAGTCGTACGAATGGAAACTGCAAACCTATAAATACCACTTAATTCGTGGAAAAACATAACACTTGAAAAACTCTTTAAGAGATTACGAATAATCATAAACCCTAGCCGTCCAGAACGTCCAGAACAGCCAATCCAACTTCGAAGTTCGATCTTGATCGCTCCCTACTCATTCTTAACGTTTAGTTCATTCTTACGTCGATCAGGTTATCGTTCTCACTGATTGGATAGCCAATCAGATAGGATTCCGCACTATTTGATCTGCAAACCTATAAATACCACTTAATTCATGGAAAAACATACCACTTGAAAAACTCTTTGAGAGATTACAAATAATCATAAACCCTAGCAGTCCAGAACGTCCAGAACAGCCAATCCAACTTCAAAGTTCGATCTTGATCGATCCCTACTCATTCTTAACGTTTAGTTCATTCTTACGTCGATCAGGTTATCGTTCTCACTGATTGGATCGCCAATCAGATAGGATTCCGCACTATTTGATCTGGTTTCACACAGAATCTGTTAGTATTTCGTACGTACACGGTCCTGAAAAGTGGTATCAGAGCATTGGCTCTTGATTTTGCATGGATTCGATTAGTTTTGGTGTTAAAACCTACGTTTTAATTCAAAAGAGTCACCACTTTGGTTCTAAAGGTGTTTTCGACGTTTGCATGCATTAAAGTTTTGTTTTTTTATCATATGGCAGATTAGGGAATCTGGGAAATTTGTATTTTGTGTCAAAGTGTCAAAAATTCGATTTTACAAAAAAACAGCAGCTTTCAGTCGCATGATTGGTCCAGTCGCACGATTGAACTCAATCGTATACTCCATCCCCACGACTGAACTTAGTCGCATCCCTCATTCGCACGACAGAACAACTCCAGTCGTTTGATTCCAATCGTCTTGTTCATACGCACGACTGAATCCAATCGCACGATTGAATTCATTCGCAACCTTCATTCGCATGAGTGATCCATACTTATAGCCCATTCGCACAAGTGAAACAGTCCTGTTCTAAAAGTTCAAAGTTTAAAGCAATGGAAGATCAAATTACTGCATTTTCTTCCGGAAAGGACTCTCGCATCCAGAACCTTCTACTTCTGGAGAATGAGATTGGAAATCATAATAAACCGCAGAAGCTGATAACGTTAGATGATTACCCACATCGGAAAAAACGGTTTGAAATCTATTTAAATGGAGTTGGCCCAAATCTATGGACATCTATGGGAAGCATTGGAGAAGAGATATGATGGCAACGCAACTCTCAAAGCACTGAAGGCTAAAGCTCTCAAAAAGGAATTTGATAATTTCTCCTTGATAGGGAATGAGATCTTGGATGATATTATTGACAGATACTATCATTTGATGAGTGAGTTGCACACTCATGGTGTGACAACATCAATGGAAGATAAAGTTTTAAGCTTTGCTGACAGTTTGCCTGATAAATAGGATTCATTTGTGTCTAATCTGAGACAGAACGACATTCTTGTGACATTAGACATAAATGATTTTATCTTGAAGTTAAGAGAGGAAGAATTGAGAATGAAATACAAGTCGAAGAAAGGATCTTATGTTCAGAATCCTTCACTTTACAACTTAGTTCCAACTCCAGCGGTATCAGGAGCACCGTTACAAATAACTTTCGTGTCTAGTTCTTCTGCTCCTTCCCAGAACAGTTCATCAAGAACAGAAACGTTAGGGTCATCAGGAACCCAATATATAGTTCTTGAAGCAAATACTACAAAGTGAAGACCAAGAATCTCGGTAATGTCACAATGGAAGTTGCCAAAGAACATATGGATCTTCTAGCAGCGGTTGTACAATCTTACGATGGTTTAGTTGCAGGTAAGATTGGAAATTGTCATCTTGCAGATGAGGATTATAAGGAAGTTGATAAAAACGAGCTAGAAAAAATGGACATAATGTGGGCCCTAGCTAGTGCTGTTAGAAGAGCAAAAAAGTTTGTCAAAAAGACGGGGTAGAATCTAGTAGGCACTAAAGATACGACTTTTGGTTTTGACAAAATCAAAGTCACATGCTTCAACTGTGGTGAAAAGGGGCATTTTAAACGTGAATGTATAAAGCCCAAGAAAACAGGTAATGGAAACCCATTTCCAACATTCAACCGTCAAGACAAAGACATGATTGGAACTACATCTTCAAGCAAAGAGACAAAAGCTTTGACAACTCAAGGTGATGAAGGGCAAGACTGGTCCTTTCGATTTGTTTCTCCTGGTGAATCAAATATTGCTTTTGTTGAGGCACTGGATAATGGATCTGCGAGTGAAGGTGAAATCATAGCTGAGCAAGTGATGTCAGATACCGAAGAAGCTGTGAATGTAGTAAATCACTTGGTTGAGGAAGAGCTCAGAGCAACAAACTCAGAATCTCAAGTCAACGAAGAGTCTGAAACGACATTGATGGCTGACTCGTCTGATTCCTCACATGTAAGTTCTAATGACCAATTATTTGATAAACATGCTTGTACTAAATGTAACAAATTTAGGGATAGCGTTGATTTAAAATTTTCAAGGTTATTAGAACACAATGAAAATTTAGTAATTGACTTACAACTCTGCATTGAGGCAAATTGTATTTTAAAACAAAATGAGTGCAGTTACAAAGAAAAAATAGAACTTTTGGAAAACAACTAAGGGAGACCGAGGTTGTTGCTTTAAATCAATCAAATGACACAAGTTTTATTTAAATTCTTTGGAAGAAACGAAAAAGGAAAAAACAGTTTTAGAAGTCGATGTTGATTCTGTAAAACAAAAACTACACAACTTGGCTAGTTCTTCACACATAGTTCAAAACTTAGTGAAAGAACGAAATAATGGGGAAGGTTTGGGTTACAAAGTAGTTTCACCACCACATGCAATCCTTCTGAATACTAAAAGTAGACCAATAAATAACAACCCAGTTAAGGATCATGTGGTGTCCACTCCTCTGATTAGTGATCCCAATTCTACGGGAAAACCTTTGAATAATAGCACTAAATAGAAGGAGTCTACTTTGAAATCAAAAGAAAAGATACCTATTGAAAATTTGGATGATAAATTTGAAAAGGTTAATGTAAGGTCAGGTTCACACACGTCTACATCTGAACCCAAGATGACTAATCCAGTTAACCAAAAACGTGTTACTCGTCAAAGTCCAAATAAACTAAGGGTTAAAGATGTTAAAAATGTTAAAACAATTAATTTGTTAAAGAAATCAAAACATCTAAAAGAGAAGTGACAAAACCCAACCAGACACATCTCACACCCTTACCAAACTCAACCCCACATAAAAAATATTCTCAACCTGTAGAAGGGAGATCATGCTATAGTTGTGGAAAACGAGGATATATTTCTCCTAATTATCCTTATTATCAGACACCCAAAAAGAAAATTGAACTTTATGATGCAAAACCAAGTTTTTCTAAAATGAGATCTAATACTCCACCCAAGAGTATTAGTGAACCTAAAGTTCAAACTATAAGCCAGTCGCTTGTTTATCACAAACATGCCTTACACAAAATTGGTTTATGGAAAGAAAAATCAAGTAATTTATCTGATAATAAGAACAAGAAGCAGAACAATGTGCCTTCATCCTCTGAAGGACAGTGGGTTGAGTTCATGATGTGTGATTCCTCTGGGTCACCCAAGCCAATTCAGGCTTGGGTCCCAAACCTGAACTAATCAATTCCTTTGCATGTGCAGGTAGTCCGCTACAACGTTATCACAAATACCTGGATTGTTGATAGTGGGGCGTCCAGGCACATGACCAGAAATTCGTCTCTCCTTTTTAACATCAAACAAATTAAAGAGGGACATGTATCATTTGCTGGAAATAAAAGAGGTTACATCACCACTCAAGGCAAAGTGGGGAATGAGAAAGCGAAGTTTGACAAGGTCAACTACGTTCAACAACTATAGAACAACTTACTTTCAGTCTCCCAGATCTGTGATAAAGGATTCAAAGTTGTGTTTGACAACAAGAAGTGTTATATGTTGAAGAACAATTATGTTATCCAGGAGGATAAAGTTCTAATTTTAGTTTCAAGATATAATGATCTGTATGTTTTGGATCTATCAAAAGCCTCCATAACTGAGAACATTGTCCAATGCTTCTTGTCAAAGGCAATAGAGATGGATTCAATCTCCTGGCATAGGAGAATGGGACACATTAATCCAAGGAAGATGAATCATCTTATACAAAATGATTTAGTGAATGGAGTAACTGTCAAGAATTTCCAGCTTCCGGATCAAGAAAGTTAATTCTATCGATATTGCTCTCGAGCTTCTACACATGGATCTGTTTGGCCTAGTAAAGAGACAAAAGCTTTGACAGCTCAAGGTGATGAAGGGCAAGACTGGTCCTTTCGATTTGTTTCTCCTGGTGAATCAAATATTGCCTTTGTTGAGGCACTGGATGATGGATCTGCGAGTGAAGGTGAAATCATAGCTGAGCAAGCGATGTCAGATACCGAAGAAGCTATGAATGTAGTAAATCACTTGGTTGAGGAAGAGCTCAGAGCAACAAACTCAGAATCTCAAGTCAACGAAGGGTCTGTTTTATTGGGTGATGTTTCTGCTATGTAGTAACTGATGATTACTCAAGATTTTGTTGGGTGATGTTTCTGAAATCCAAATCAGAGACTTTTGAATAATTCGAACATCTAGTAACTACTTTGGAATCACTCTACAAGCTGAAAGTAAGGCAGATTCGACCAGACAACATAACAGAGTTCAAGAATCAGTGGATGGAGGCATTCTGTAGACAGAAAAGAATTGCATATCAATTTATGTTTGCTTACACTCTACAGATGAATGGGGTTGCTGAAAGAAAGAATCACAGCTTGATAGAAACAATAAGAACAATGTTAGCCGACTCTAAACTGCCTATTCAATTTTGGAACGAGGCAGTGGCTAATGCATGCTACACTCTCAATCGAGTCTTGGTGGTCAAACTTCATGGTAAAACATGTTATGAACTGCTCCAGTGACGTAAACCAAACTTGGAGTATCTCGAACCCTTTGGTGCACCGTGCATGTTGTTGAAGAAAACTCAGTCTGGGAAGTTTAGTGAGAAAGATGAAGAAGGTATCTTTCTCGGATACAGTATACCAGACAAGAGAGTTTATAACAACTCAATGGGTCAGGTAGAAGTGTGGTGCAATGTTCATGTTCAAAGATACACCACCCCTTGCTGGAAAAGGACCTTCCTTCTTCTTTGACTATGATGGATTCTTTAAGTCCTTCAACCTACCTCCCTCTCTTCCTGATGATGAGTTATCTGCTACAATAATGTACGATGTTCTGAACACTCCTCCACAAGACTCGACACCATCGGTTCCAACAGAAGATTCCTCCAGTCCTTTAGGGGGAGACCTTGAAGTAAGTGACTCATCCTCTGATGATAAAGCTGTTGAGACTACCAATGTAGACCAGGAGGACCAGGTTCCTGCTAATGAAAGTACACAAGCATCAGATCTTGATGCCTCTGCCACTTCTGAACCTCATACTCCAACAACTACAGATAGTGAACCTGGAATTCAAAATCTGGATCAGGAAGTAGTTGTTCCCACCACTCCCAGATCTCGAATTAATATGCATCATCCCCTGTAAAACATCATTGGGGATGTTCTATCGAGAGTGCAGACACGAAATCAGCTATACTCAGCTAATTATGCCTCAGTCATGGAAAAAAGATACCTTCATGATGGTGCTTATCGATGTTTTGTGTCTCAACTCGAGCCAAAATATGTAAGTGAAGCCTTAGACGATGAGGCATGGGTTAGTGCTATGCAAGAAGAACTCCTACATTTCAAGAAGTTAGGAGTATGGACCTTTGTGGACAGACCAAAAAGTGCTAAGGTGATTGGCACTAAATGAGTACTGAAGTGTAAGAAAGATGATCAAGGGGTAATAATTAGAAATAAGGCTCGACTTGTGGTTCAAGGGTTTAGACAAGTCGAAGGCATTGACTATAATGAAGTGTTTGCACCTGTGGCACGGATAGAAGCAATTCGTATATTTCTAGCCTATGCATCCTACATGAAGATTAAAGTTTTTCAACTAGATGTAAAAAGTGTATTCCTTCATGGTGAAATCCGTGAAATAGTCTACGTCAGTCAACCCGAAGGATTTGAGGATCCTCATCAATGCGTCGACCTCTACACAAAAGCATTTGACAAACCTAGGTTTTATATCTTTTAGAGGTTAATGGTGTGAAAAAGAAAAGTGATGTGATTCTAGAAGAAGAAAGTTCTTAGTCCGACAAGTTTTTCTTAGTTTCTAATTCATTTTCTTTTATTTTATTTTCCTGTCTTTTAAAATCCAAAAACACAAAAAGATTTTTCGGTTTTAGAATTTTAGGGGGAGAATAGTTTAGTTTAGTATTTAATTAGTTGTAGTATTTATTTACTTAAAATAAACGAGGGAGGAGGGCAGATTAGCTGAAAGAAATGAAATTAAATCTGTGATTTTGATTCAAAGTTTATGGAAAATGATAGTACACAGGGAACAAATTGTTTGGGATTCTAAAAAGATTTAAATGTTCAACATGCTTAATTCAAAGTACAAGTTTAAGAAGTCTAAGCACAACAAAAGGAAAAATGATAGTAAAACTAGTCTGCCATTGAGGTAACATAGAGAAAGTAGACCTAGAGGTTGCTAGTCCATTATATGATGTGTCGGTAGATTCAACACAATAGACGAGTATACTTCATTGGTGATTTAAATTCAAACTAATTTGTTTAACTTGTTGTGGGTTCCCATCTTATCCTTGGTTAACACAATCAACGCATTTCCAATAAGGGGTGACGAGCAAAATAAATGCCACAAATGTGTGCGGATGACCATAAAAATGAGCAAAGGACATGGAAAAACTGCTAAGTGCAATCAAGCTAATAACTTATGTTGTTAGTGCGTTATGTGCAAAAGAAAACTAAATGCTCTAACAAAAAGATAGGTTGTGTGCCTCTCTGCTGTGCGGTGGCACTGAGCTGAGGATAAGCATAACCTAAATATTCTAGAATTCATTGTTGTTTGCGCCTCTTAGCTATGCGATGACATTGACATGAGGCTTGGCTTCTCTTTGAAAGCTCTTAGAATAGTTTCTTCTTGTCAAATACCTGTAGACTGCTCAAAAATTTCCTGAGGAATATCGATTATCATATTAGTGTGGGATTCACAAATGCTTGTTGAAATAAATAAACCTAACTCATCACCAATGTGAGTCAAAAATCTGTGTATGGATTTAAGTGGACAAATATTCTGACAATCATCGTGGCTTCATCTTGACAGTCAAAATCATTGTGTGCATCTTATAGCTCTAGTATGATTTCTGTAAGTGCTATTGACTCTCGGACAAAACAAGAATCTAACATCAAAGTGTTTTAGTAAAATGTTCCAAATGATTATGATATACCTGTATAATTCCATAATGAATCTTTCTAGAAATGATCAAATTAACTTGAAGTTGTTCTGTCCAGGAAGAAAAATCTGTTAAATGTTTTCTAAAAGGTTTCAATCCATCTCAAACCAAAAACACAAAAATATGTCTTGTTTTTGTTTTATTTTCAAGTTGTTTTTTCTGTTTTTCTAGTCGTTTGTTACGTAAAAGTCGGACTATAGAATTAGATGAAATCTATTAATCACTCACTAAAAGTGGTTACATCTGAGGTGACCAATCGGTTCTAAACTAAAAGGATCACGTCTGAGGTGATCAATTGGTTTTTAAATTAAAAGGATCACGTCTGAGGTGATCAAACGGCTTTCAATTAAAAGGGTCATGTCTGAGATGATCGGTGTTCATAATGTTAGATATCAAAAGGTAAAAGTTTAAGTGTTTGCAAGTGTATGAGGTCAAACTCATAAGTATGAGCCAATCGCACGATTGAATCATAAGTATGAGCCAATCGCACGATTGAATCATAAGGATTAGCCAATCGCACGATTGAACCATAAGTATGAGCCAATCGCATGATTGGACCATAAGTATGAGCCAATCACACAATTGGACCATGAGTATGGGGCAACCAAGCGATTGGATCACGAGAATGAACCACTCGTACGACTGGATGATGAAGTCTAAGCTAGTCACACGACTGAACCCCAGTCGCACGAATGATGCATGTGTATGGGTCCAGTCGCATGAATGAAGCATGCGTATGGGTCCAGTCGCACGACTGGACTTTAAAACAGTATAAATAGAGGGGTTAGTCGGTCGCCTTCCTTACCACCCTTCAAAGCTCTCAAAATCTCTCATACGCAAACACTCTGCCCAAATTTCTATTATTGTGGTTACTTATTGATTCTGATTCTAACTGTTGTCCTACTCATCTACAGGTACTGTGAGACTGAAATCGATCCAAATGAATGATCTTAACAAACCCTAAATGACCTAATCGGTTAAAATCAAGAAATGAGAATAA
>BJCM01152161.1:0-22104 GCA_018326385.1 Flaveria bidentis | reverse complement strand
CTAAACCAGTTAACCATAAACATGTTAATCATCAAAGTCCAAATAAAGTGCAAGTTAAAGATGTTCAAAACGTTAAAACAATTAATTTTGTGAATAAGGCTGATACATCTAAAAAGGAAGTGACAAAACCCAAACAGACAAAGGTCACACCTTTACAAAACTCAAACCCACATAAACATTTTCCACAATCTGTAGAAGGAAGATCTTGCTACAATTGTGGCAAACAAGGACATATCTCAATTGTCCTTACTATCAGACTCCCAAAAGGAAAATTGAACTTTTTGATACAAAACAAAGTTTTTCTAAATCGAGATCTAATACCCCACCCAAGAGTATTAGTGAACCTAAAGTTCAAACAATAAGCCAGTCATCTGTTTATCACAAACATGCCTTACACAAAACTTGCTTATGAAAAGAAAAATCAAGTATAATGTCGGATAGTGAGGAGATTAAGAAGAAAGATATACACTCATCCTCTAAAGGACAATGGGTTGAGTTTATGATGTGTGATTCCTCCGGGTCACCCAAGCCAGTTAAGGCTTGGGTCTCAAATCTGAACGAATAAGTTTCTTTGAATGTGCAGGGTGTCCACTACAGTGCTATCACTAATAAATGGATTATTGATAATGGGTCATCCAGGCACATGACAGGGAATTCGTCTCTCTTTTTCAACGTCAAACAAATTAAAGGGGGACATGTTTCATTTGCTGGGAACAAAGGAGGTTACATCACAGCACAAGGCGAAGTAGTAAACGAGAAAGTTAAGTTTGACAAGGTCAACTATGTTCAGCAACTACAGAACAACTTACTTTCAGTTTCCCAGATCTATGATAAAGGACTTAAAGTTGTATATGACAACAAGAAGTGCTACATGTTGAAGTAGGACTATGTGATTGAGGAGGATAAAGTTCTTATGTCAGCTTCAAGATACAACGATTTGTATGTCTTGGATCTATCAAAAGCCTCCACAACTGATCACACGGTTTATTGCTTCTTGTCAAAGGCAACTAAGAGAGATTCAATCTCCTGGCATAGGAGGATGGGACACATTAATCCAAGGAAGATGAATCATTGGTACAGAATGATTTAGTGAATGGAGTGACCGTCAAAAACTTCAAACTTCCGGATTTTTGTGTAGTGTGTAAGAAAGGGAAACAAACCAAGAAGGCTCACAAGGTAAAGAAAGTTCATTCAATTGATCTTCCTCTTGAGCTTCTACACATAGATCTGTTTGGTCCCGTCAGTACAAAGAGCATTGCTGGTGACTTGTATTGCTTTGTAGTAACGGATGATTACTCAAGGTTCTCTTGAGTAATGTTTCTGAAAGCCAAATCAGAAACTTTTGAATCATTCAAACAACTTATTACTACTTTGGAATCACTCTACAAGTTGAAAGTAAGACAAATCCGAATAGACAATGGAACTGAGTTCAAGAATCAGTGGATGGATGCATACTGTAGAGAGAGAGGAATTGTACATCAATTTACCTCGGCCTGCACTCCACAGATGAATGGCGTTACTGAAAGGAAGAATCAAAGCTTGATAGAGACTGCCAGAACAATGCTAGTTGACTCGAAACTGCCTATTCAATTCTGGAATAAGGCGGTGGTTAAGGCTTGTTACACGCTTAATCGAGTCTTAGTAGTCAAACGACATGGGAAAACATGTTATGAACTGCTCTAGCGACATAAACCCAACCTGGAGTATCTAGAACCGTTTGGCGCACCATGCATGCTGCTGAAGAAAACTTAGACAAGAAAGTTTAGTGAGAAGGCAGAAGAAGGTATCTTTCTCGGATACAACATACCAGAAAAGAGAGTTTATAACAACTCAATAGGTCAGGTAGAAGTGTGGTGCAACATTGATGTTCAAAGATTCACCACCCCTTGCTGGAAAAGGACCCTCCTTCTTCTTTGACTATGAGGGTTTCTTTTAATCCTTCAATCTACCTCCTTCTCCTACTGATGATGAGCTGTCAGCAAGGATGATGTATGATGTTCTAAACACACCACCACGAGACTCAACAACATCGGTTCCACTAGCCGAGTCCTCTAATCCTTTAGGGAGATCATTTGATGTAAGAGACTCATCTTCTGATGATGAAGCAGTTGAGACTGCAAATGTTGAACTGGAGGAACAGGTACAAGCATCACATCCTGATGCCTCTGACACTTCAGAACCTCATACTCTGACAACTTCAGATCCTGAACCTGAGTTTAATAATCTGGATAATGATATGGCTATTCCAACTACTCCTGGATCTCGACTAAATGTTTATCATCCCTTGGACAATGTCATTGGGGATTTTAGATTCGGAGTACAGACCAGAAATTAGCTATTCTCAGCTGATTATGCCTCTGTAATGGAAAAGGGATATCTTCACGATGGTGCATATTGATGTTTTGTGTCTTAATTTGAGCCAAAATATGTGAGTGAAGCCTTAAATGACGAGGCATGGGTCACTGCAATGCAAGAAGAACTCCTATAATTCAAGAAATTAGGAGTATGGACCCTTGTGGACAAACCTAAAGGTGCTATGGTAATTGGTACTAAATGGGTGCTGAAATGCAAGAAAGATGACCAAGGGGTCATAATAAGGAATAAGGCTCGACTTGTAGTTCAAGGATTTCGACAAGTCAAAGGCAAAGATTACAATGAAGTGTTTGCACCGGTAGCAAGGATGGAAGCAATACATATATTTCTAGCCTATGCATCCTATATGAAGATTAAAGTCTATCAACTAGATATGAAGAGTGCATTCTTTCATGGTGAAATCCATGAGACGGTCTATGTCAGTCAACCCGAATGATTTGAGGATCCTTATCATCGGGCTAGAGTTTACAAACTGGACAAGGCTCTTTACAGGCTCCATCAAGCCCCTAGAGCCTGGTATGAAATACTCTCAACTCATCTTGTGAAACACGGTTTTCGCAAAGGAGTGATAGACTGTACATTGTTTATCAAAGAAAAAGATGGCGATTTACTGCTAGTATAGATTTATGTTGATGACATAATCTTCGGTTCCAAAAACGAAGAATTATGTAAAGAATTTGAATCTGTAATGAAAGCAGCATTTGAGATGAGTGCCATGGGGGAGATGAAGTTCTTTCTCGGCTTACAGGTGGATTCGACACCAAAGGGAATCTTCCTACATCAGACCAAGTATGTAGGTGATATCCTCAGTCGGTTCGACATGGAGAATGCCTCAGCAGCTGGAACTCCACTTGCCACAAACCATGACCTGGCACCCGATGAAAATGGTGATCTAGTTGATGCCACCATGTATAGAGGAATGATTGGATCACTCATGTACCTCACAACCTCATGTCTTGATATCATGTACGCGACATGTCTTTGCTCCAGATATCAGGCAAAACCAAAAGTAAATCATCTAATCGGGGTCAAAAGGATTTTTTATTATCTGAAGGGTACACCAACACTCAGGTTGTGGTATCCTCTTGACGATGACTTTGAGCTTACAGCACATAGTGACTCGGAATATGGTGGTTGCAAAATGAATTACAAGTCAAGATCAGCGGGATGTCAGTTCTTTGGTAGACGGTTAGTCACCTGGCAGGGTAAGAAGCAGACCTTCGTTGCTCTGTCAACATGTGAAGCTGAATACGTTGCTGCTGCAAGTTGTTGTTCACAAATCATCTGGATTCAACAGCAAATGTGCGACTACGGTTTGCAATTTTCTAACACCCCTATTTTTGTTGATAATTCAGCTGCTATTGCTGTCACCAAAAATCCAGTCCAACACCCTAAAACTAAACACATATGAATTAAATATCACTTTATACGTGACTGTTTTGAAAAACACTTAACCGATGTCGTTAAAATAAATACGGATTTTCAACGCGCCGACCTGTACACTAAAGCATTTGATAAACCTAGGTTTTTATATCTTTTAGAGGTTAATGGTGTGAAAAAGAAAAGTGATGTGATTCTAGAAGAGGAAAGTGCGTAGTCCGACATGGTCTTTATTTTTCGTTTATTCTATTTTATTTTATTTTATTTTATTTATTTTTCTATCTATTAAAAATCCAAAAACACAAAAAGATTTTCGGTTTTAGAATTTTAGGGGGAGAATAGGTTAACTTAGCATTAAATTCGTGCAGTATTTAATTACTCAAAAAAAGAAAAAAAAAGAAAAAAGAAAAAAAACAAGGGAGGAGGGCAACTTAGCTTAAAGAAATGAAATCAAATCTGTGATTCTGATTCAACGTTTATGGAAAATGATACTACATAGGGAACAAATTGTTTGGGACTCTAAAAGATTTTAAACGATAAAGATGCAAAATTCAAAGTATAAGTCTGAGAATTCTAAGCAAAATAAAAGGAAAAATGATAGTAAACTAGTTTGCTACTAAGGTAACATAGAGAAACTAGACCTAGAGGTTGCTAGTTCAGTATATGATGTGTTGGTAGATTCAACAAGTACAATAGATTAGTAGACCTCATTGGTGGTTTTAAATTCAAACTAAGTTGTTCAACTTGCTATGGGTTCCCATCTTATCCCTGGTTAACAGAATCAACGCAGTTTCAATAAGGGGTGAAGAGCAAAATAAACGCCACAAATGTGTGCGGACGACCATACAAAATGAGCAAAGCACATGAAAAAATTCTAAATGCAATCAAGCTAATAACTTACGTTGTTGGTGCGTTATGTGCAAAAAGAAAAATAAATGCTCTAACAAGAAGATAGGTTGTGTGCCAATCTGCTGTTCGGTGGCATTGACCTGAGGATAAGCATAACCTAAATATTCTAGAATTCATTGTTGTTTGCGCCTCTCTGCTGTGCGTTGGCACTAACCTGAGGCTAGGCATCTCTTTGAAATCTCTTAGAATAGTTTTTTCTTGAAATATACCCGTAGACCGCTCAAAAATCTCTAGAGGAATGTTGATTACCACATAAGCGTGGGATCCATAAATGCTTGTTGAAATAATTAAACCTTAACTCATCACTAATGTGTGTCAAAAAGCTGTGTATGGATTTAAGAGGACAAGTATACCAATAATCATTGTGAGCTACAGTTCTTGAAAGTCAAAATCATTGTGTGCATCTTATAGCTCTAGTATGATTTCCTAAAACTGCTATTGACTCTCGGTCAAAACAAGAATCTAGCATCAAAATGGTTTATTAACATGTCCTAAATGATTCTGATATACCTGTATGATTCCATAATGAATCGTTCCAGAAATGATAAAATTAACTTGAAGCTATGTTGTCCAGGAAGTAAAATCGGTTAGATGTACTCTAATAGGTTTAATTCCATTTCGAATCAAAAATACAAAAATATGCCATGTTTTGTTTTAAATATCAAAGTGTTTTTAAATTTTTTGTTTTCTAGTAATTTGTTACGTAGATATCGGACTCTACAACTAGACTTAATCTATGAATCACTCACTCAAAAGGGGTCACATCTGAGGTGACAAAAATGTTCAAAATTAAAATGAGTCACGTCTGAGGTGACCAATCTGTTTTAAAATTAAAAGGATCACGTCTGTGGTGATCAAATGGTGTTAAAGGGTCATAATGTTTATCAAATGCTAACATTTTAAAGAGTTGAAAGTGTAAAGGGATCAAGCTCATAAGTATGAGTCATTCACATGATTGGATCATAAGTATGAGCCAATAGCACGGTTGAACCATAAGTATGAGCCAGTCACACGACTGGACCATGAATATGGAACAACCATGTGATTGGACTACAAGACTGAACCAATCGCACGAATGGATCAAGGAGTATGAGCCAGTTGCATGACTGAACCCGAGTCGCATGACTGAAGCATGAGTATGCGCTCAGTCGCACGACTGGAGCAGGTGTATGGGTCCAGTCCAACGATTGAACATTAAGACAGTATAAAAAGAATGGTGAGTCGGTCGTATTTCTCACCACCCCCAAATCGTTCAAAACTTACTCATATGTAGACACCCTGCCAAAATTTCTTCTCGCCTTGATTTCTTGCCGATTGTGTTACTAACTGATCCATTGTTCATCTACAGGTATTGTAGGACTAAAATCAATCAAAATGATCGGTGTAATAAAACCCTAAATGACCTAATCGCCTAAAATCAAGAAATTAGTAATACTCTTAAAATAGACCACTTAAATGAACATAATTGTTGCAATGAAGGACATTAAGTGATATTTAGAGTTTCTACGAATCTAATGAGACTAAACACGATGTCTAACATCAAGATTTGACTAAGATTCGGGGTTGGAGTGTCGCACAGAGCATTATGCTAATGGACACTCCGAATGAACTTCAGTTGCACGATTGAGCCAGGTGCAAGATTCATTCCCACGATTGAATCATTCGGTGACTCAGTACCACGACTGACTCAACCGCATGGCTTAACACATGACTAAGTTCAGTTGCAAGCTCAATCGCATGACTGAGCTCAGCCGCATGCTCAATCGCACGACTAAACTCAGTCGTATGGTTCAATCACATGATTGAACCAAACTGATCCAAAACAGTTTAAGTTTCAACTGTCTTTTGTAATGCATTAATCTAATGTATATGTCTCTTGTGTTGCAGCAATATGGCTGATAGGTGGACTATGAGCACTAAGCACAACATATGTGCTCACCTGGATGCCACCACTAGGAATGCTTCCGAGTTCGCTAGGATTATTGCATTTCTTAGGAGATCAAGGATCTTCGAAGCCATATTGACACCATGCACACCATACAGATCCATATAGCAGGCATTCTGGGAAAGCTCCAAGTTTGACCGATCAGTTGAGCCACACTACATACAAAGCTCTATATTTGGTGAAGAGATAGAGATTACTGAGGATGACTTGAGACGGGTCTTAGGTCTGGGTGAGGACGGAGCCCACCCAACTAAGCTACATCCCCTCATGGTCCGGGGATGCTTTTTGAGGATTAAGTACTCCGGTGACATAAATGCCGGTGTACTTAACAAGAGTAACATGTGCCCGTAATTCAAATACTTGGCATATGTGATCCTGAAGTGTATAGCCTCCAGGCGTGGAGGATTTAACGAGTTCTCTGACCAATTCCAGAATGCATATGTTGCACTGGTACTGAACCATCTGTTTAGTTTCTCCCGCATGATCATCTCCTATCTGATCAAGAACCTTGAGGCTAAAGGCAAGGAAGGCTTCTGTATGTATCCACGTTTCTTACAGCTGACTATCGACGAGAAGCTTCCTTCGCTACCAAAGGAGAGAGATGATGTAGTGATGCTTGAGGTGATGGATGATACCACCTTAGGCAGGATGAGAGTATACAGGGGGAAGCAGGTGAAGCCCCCTGTTAGGAGATTGTTTGGGCACCTGGCCCGAGAAGACTATGTGGCGCCCGCTAGGAGGAAGTGGCATCACGATGATAGTGGTTTAGATACAGAGCCGCTGATGACTGCCACATCCAATGACGATGACGACGATGATGACCAAGATGATGGTCAAGGTGGGGGAAACGCAGGTCCCGGTACTTCACCACCTCCACCCAGTACTTCTTCTTCTCTAGGTGGATCTGAGTAGGCGGCTATCCATCTTGATTTTATGATAGAGGAAGAAGAGGAGACAGATGAAGAACCTTTGGTACGGACGGTTGGGAGCCGGGTTATGGCCACGGAGATGTCGATCAGGGTGGTTGGTGGACGCTATGCTGAGTCTAGGGGTGACGCTACTAATGTCACAGATCCTTCTTACACCCCCGACCAGCCCAGCAGCCAATGGGGAGCGCCTCTGGCAAAGGGCTCCATGAAGAAGAGGATGGCCCAACCTTACAGGACTAAGAGCAAGAGGCCGAGATTCATATTGCTTACTTCTTCTGACACTACCACCACTGTCAGACCCACCACAACATCCACCACCACTACCACAGCTACCACCACTACCACAACTACCACCACAACCACACCTCCTATCATCACCCCCACAGCTACTACTACCACAACCACTCCACCCACTACTACTATCCCTTATCCAACCACCACTACCACAGCCACTCCACCACATCGCACACACATTCCACCACCCATATTTACCACCTTTATCACCACCAGTCACCAAGCTGGTCCTTCCACACACACTCCATTCACCGCTGGACCCTCTCTACCCCACATCAGCTTAGAGGAACAACTCGCCAACATAAACAACACTATGCTTAGACTGCTTGCAACTGATGAGCTTAGGGTTTCTTAGTTACACAAGTTGATGGAAATTAATGCTGCTCAAGCCAATAAGATCAAGGAGCTTAGTGAGAAGAGCGAGCTGTATGAGAGAGCTTTAAGCTGTGCCCACTATGCGCTTACAAGCCAAAATGAGCTGGTGTTGGCATCAGTAAAGAGGATTGAGGAGCTGGAGAAGAAAAACAAGCGAATACTCCTAAAGCTGAAAGGGTCAAAGAGTGAGCCTCTAAAGATCAAAGATGGTGATGGTGATGATGAAGATGATGATAATGATGATGAGGATGAAGATGATAGTGAAGAAGATGTCGATGAGGGAGGACCGAGCCGAAAAGATCAAGATGAGGATGATGATCAGGAAGGTGATGCATTTGTATCAGCCTCTAATCCTCAAGCTCAGGAGAGGCAAACTAAAAGGAATAAAGTTCAAGGAGCCTCATCCTCTGCTCCTCCAGCTGAAGAACCTACTATTCAAGACAAAAGTAATAGTTAGATGTATTTGTATTTAGAAACTTTTGTATTTGAATTATATTACATTAATGTAATTAATTATCATTTCTGTTTGTTTATGTTTAAATGATTTATATGATGACTTATGTGTGTTTTGCTTAATGTTTAATCAAACAGATGAAGCTCTACGAATAGACGAATACGATGACCAACCCCTTCAGCAGGTCAAGCCTCAACTAACCATGATTCTTGATTTGAAAGGGATTGTCAGAAGGTCAGTGAGCTACACTCCCGAAAAAGGAGAAATCATTCATGATCTGACCGATGACCAGCTGGCTGAGATATTCCGACTTAATCCTGATGAAATTGTCAAAGATGCTCTAGAAGTCGATGTACTGAGTGATGAGGAGCTATAGGATGTAGATGAGATTGAGGATGTTACAGCTGAGCACTATCCAGAGTACGCTGACCACAAAGGCAATGTTATACCCAATTTGGGTGATACTTTTGGTAGTGCTACATTTGAGTATCCGGATGAAGTAGAGAAAGAAAAGGAGAAAGAAGAAAGCTCAGCCCAAGCTTAGGATGCCAATGTCTAATTGAAGAAAGCTGAATGGGCGGCTTGTTTTGCTGAAATGAAATCCTAGCGCGCACCTACAAAGCTGAATGCCTACACCAAACTGTACAGAGTCAAGAAACATCAGAAGGTGTCTGGAAAAATCATTGCATGGGCATATTTTGAAGACTTGAATGTCTATGCTGTAAAGAGAGAAAAGGGGATTGAGTACTTCAGATATCCTCATGATCTTAAGACTCTTCCTGGTTTTGAGCTCAACCGACTGGCATGCTTAGATCTGCTAGATGCTAATCCAAGGAAGATGTCAGTTTGGTTTGAGGTTGCGTTAAAGAAATAATACCACACCAGATGGGTAAACTTTAGACCTCAACAATCGAAGAGGTACATTCGTAGGTCTGAAGGGAATCCTATATCTGGAAAGCCTAAGGTCGTGCTGAAGTGTAGTCCTTGGCGCACAATGTATAAGATTCCCTTGCGGGAAATGCCTCAGGACTTCACTCCACACCTCAAATGGTGGTATTATGATTGGAGGACGGGTAAAACGGTCATAGTGTTGAACAGAGAAGGAAAGATAGAGACTATCCGGGTATTTAACCCTTTGTGGCTAACCAACTTGTCAGTTGAAGATGTTTACACATTATACAAGTGGCCACTGTTCTATGACACGCAAGACATTGTACAAGCTCTTCAATTCCAACATGTCAGACGACCCTGCTTTGCTTTTGAGATACACGCAGGAGTCACAAGAGAAGAGAAGTACAAGAAGTTTCAAGAACATGTGAAGAGTGTTAGACAATAGAGTAAACTAGGACCAAGGGGGAGTTTGTAGATACATCATGTTCCTAGTTTATGAGCTTAATGTAAAAGTCTTTCATGTCTTACATATATGTAATGAATTGATTCAATGATATATAATATGTGTTTGTTGCTTATTAATGTTTATCTATTTCATATTATTATTATGTTGAATATAATTCATATGTATGAACTTATTACATAGGTTTAAAGTTGTTGAAGATAGTTCTTAGTCAATAATGATTGAGAAATCTGTTCAAACTTAGTCAGATGAGTCTTCATGCAAATGGACCATACTAATGGACCATACGCATGAATACATCATGCTTATGGACCAGTCACACGACTGAACTAGGAGACTGGATCAGTCCTACGAATAAGACATAAGATTTACTCAGTCGCACGACTGAACCTTCAGTAGTGCGTATGACTCAATCGCATGATTCAGTCGCATGACTGAACCATGCTAATGGTTCAATCGTACGAATGGAAAATACAAACCTATAAATACCACTTAATTCTGGAAAAACATAAGAATTCAGAACAATTCGATATCCAGAAACCCTAGCCGTCCAGAGCACCTAATCCAACTTCATAGTTTGTTCTTGATCGATTTCTACTCATTCTTAACGTATAGTTTATTCTTATATCAATCGGGTAAACATTCTCATTGATTGGATCGCCAACCAAATATGATTCTGCACTATTTGATCTGGTTTCACGCATTATCAGTTAGTATTTCGTACGTACACAGTCCTGACAAAACAGTTGTGAGAATAACCAAGAATCAAACAGTTCAATATTGGACATTATGATATGTTTTACCTTGAATACAATGATCTAAGAACAAGCTTATGTTTTTGTTTGATGTTTTTATTTGGGGTTTTTGAATGTTTGAAAAAGGGGGAAAAGCTTGTTGACAGCGATTTTCTAGGTCTGAAAAAAGTGTTCTGAAAAAGTGCATAATGAATATTGAAGTCAAAGGACATCATTTATACTTTTAGACAAATTGATTTCATTTATTTAATAATATGAGACCCTCATCAATTTAACTTATCCGTTGTACTCAGATCTTCCACATGTAATCTATGGATTCTGTATATCATCTGCGGATGACTTAAACAGTTGTGCTGATTAAGCATTACTTAAGTTTTCATAGGGTACCAATCTTTGAAATTTCCGTAGTACTGGCTCATCCGTAGTTTACCAAACTACGCATGGACAATTTTCACACTGTAGCTTCTGCTGATGTTTGAGAAGCACTGTAGCTTCTACTGATACTTGAAAAGCACTGTAGATTCTGCTGATGTTTGAGAAGCACTGTAGCTTCTATTGATGCTTGAAAAGCTATAGCTTATTTTATTGTATGGTCCAAGTCCACTGCTTAGACCATTTATTGCTCTTGGACCTTAGTTACTTTGTATTCTTGGCAATTGTGCACAAGAAGGTTTAAATTAAACAAAAACTTCATGTATCCCAAAGACAAGGTGGTGCTCAAGTTCCAATTCCTTAATATTGATAGACAATTTTGTTAACTTATTTTCATGATACTACTCCCCCTAAATTTTTGATTAATGATGAAAGAGTGCATTTATCATAAATTTCTAAGAAGAATGTCATGAATGATGTGTGTCTGTATTATAATGCCCAAGCATATAGATACACATATAATGAGATCATACTATAATACTAAGACTCTTCCTGATGAGTTATTTTTGTTGAATTTGATACCTGGTCACAGTTCTGATTGCAAGTATATTGTCTTCTTAAATCCATACAAGAGTTATTGTATCAACTATGTATGCTGATTATCATGTTTTCATGTTGATTAGTTAGTAATTGTTGAGGAATTCACATTCAATTCACGTAGAGTTTGTCCTCCCTTTATGAGTCAAATCATCACTTTTTAACACTTAGAAACTATGTACTTTAAGTTATAAGTTCTATCTTAAGATGCATTTGACATCTCACTAATGCATTGATATAAAAGCTCTAGATTAAAATACAATTGATCACATAGGATTATTTTGAGAGCTTAGACATGATCATCATCAGGTCACTAGGTCTTTACTCACGTAAAACAGAGGTGCCTTTAACCCAGGTCTTTGTTTACACAAAACAGAGGGATGATGAGGATCATGATCTTTTCAACATTTGTTTACTGATGTACACCATGGTGATCATACACCCAGGTCTTTGTTTACACAAAACAGAGGGATTGTGATTTACAAAGATAGATATTATTTGAACAACCAAGAGATCTTGATGTTCTTGTTTGAGGAAGAGAGTCTGATCAATGGTTCCCTTTTTGTATCCATGTTTAAGCAGGAAAGATGATAGTGTTTCATACCACTTTCTTGGTGCTTGGTGAAGACCATACACAGTTTATCAAGTTTGTATACCCTGTGTGGGTAGTGAGGATCTTCAAATCCAAGGGGCTATGATACATAGACTTCCTCATCAATTTTCCCATATAAGAAGGTACACTTGACATCCATTTGATACACAGTGAAATTGTTATATGATGCACATGCTAGGAACACTCTTATGGCTTCAATTCTTGCAACTGGTACAAAAACTTCATCATAGTCTATTCCCTCTTCTTGTGTGTATCCTAGAGCAATCAACCTTGCTTTATTTCTTACAATGATGCCTCTATCATCTAGTTTATTTTTGAAGAGCCATCTAGTTCCAATAGGATGTTGGCCTTCAGGTAACTCAACTAGAGTCCACACTTTTTTTCTTTCTAAATTGTTGAAGCTCTTCTTGCATAGCTTCAATCCAACTATTGTCTTTTAGAGTAGCAGTGATGTTTGGAGGAATCACTTGTGAAAGAAAACAAGTGAAAAGACAAATATTGGCAGTACCCCTTTGGATTCTTGTAGTTCTTTTTGTAGGATCTCCAATGATGTTGTTGACTCGATGAGTCTTATGGATTCTTGTTGATGGAGTTGATTCAACTGGAATGGATGATTCCAAGTTAGTCATATCCATTGTTGCAGACTAATCCAAACCAGATTAAGAATTTAGGAAATAGTCAAACTGTTCAACATTTGGTGTTGAATGATCCTCCGTAGGTTGAATATCAGTAGCATCATGACTGTCTTCCATAGGAGCTGTAGGGGCTTCTCCAGAATCATTTTGTTCTTCCATAAGAGTTACAGGAACTTCTCCGGATGATAAGTGAGGACTTGATGAAACATTTCCAATGTTTGTTGCATCCACTTGAGAGCACGGAGTAGTTGCAGGGACAACATTCACATCTTCGGATGCATAATGTATATCTGTGGATGCAGTGTCAGTAGCTGCTGATGAAGTGTTTCCATATGAGGATGTGTGAATCCTTGAAGGATCAGCAGATAATGTCACTTTATTCATATTAGGTGGAACAATTGGATAGCATGCATCATCAGATCCTGCATTGTTCAAATAATCATAGTTAAATGACTCTGCTAAAGCATCTATATCAAACAACCATGATGATCCTTTAACTGATTTAGTAAATATAGATTCATCAAAAGATAAATTAGGAATTTCTTCCATAATGTTATGTTGTGGAATATAGATCCTATCAGATTTAGATGTTGAAGAATATCCAACAAAGAAACCATCATAGGCTTTTTCTAAAAACTTTCCCAATGATTCTTTTATGTTTAAAACAGATACATGACACCCAAAAGCTCTAAGATATCCTATGTAAGGTTTTCTTTTAAATAACAACTCATAAGGTGTTTTGTTATGTTCTTTGACAATTAATGTTTTATTTTGAACATTGCATGTAGTATTCACTGCCTCAGCCCAAAAGGTGATAGGCAATTGTGAGTCTGCTAGCATTGTTCTGGCTGCTTCAATAAGTGTCATATTTCTTCTTTTAGGAACTCCATTCTGTTGTGTAGTTCTTGGTGCACTGAATTGCCTTCCTATACCTTTAGTCCTGCAAAAGGAATCCAAGTCAGAATTGACAAATTAGTACCATTTTCACTCCTAAAAATTTTAACTTTTACATCAAGTTGATTCTCAATCTTGATGACAAAGTCCATTAATTTTTCTGCTGTTTCACTCTTTTGTTTTAAGAAAAACACCCATGTAAACCTAGTAAAATCATCAACTAACACCAAAAAATATTGTCTCTTTCCAATGCTCATCATATTGGTAGGACCAAATAGATCCATGTGAAGCAATTTGAGTGTAGTATTTGTATTGATAGTTTTGGATTTATGAGACATTTTATGTTGTTTTCATTTATAACAAGAAAACAATGAGTTGAGCAATAAAACTCTTTCTTTGGCAATCTAATGACTAAGTCATTTTTCATCAATTTGTTCATGTTCTTCACGTTAGAATGCACAAGCCTTCTATGCCACAATTGAGATTCATCTTCTAATGACTTATATAAAAGGCATGTTCTATGTATTGTGAGTGAGTTATTGTTCATGTCCAAAATATAAGTGTTTCCTTTTCTTGATGCTTTAAGAAGGACCCAATTTTCTGGAATAGAAAAACTTGGCTTAAGAATGTAATAGTTAGTGTTATCAAATAATATGATATAATTTTGATCACAAATTTGAGACACACTCAGTAGATTATACTATAACTTTTCATAATAGTTTACTTTCTTAAACTTGAGCACACCATTTGTTACCATTCCTTCACCAACAATTTTACCTCCCTTCTTATCCCCACCAAATGCCACATAAGAAGCATTTTTATGTTTGAAGTCATGGAGAAGAGAACAGTTTCCTATCATATGCCTAGAACAACCACTGTTAACATACCACTTATTGTCAGCTCTCTAAGATTGTTCCTACATTCAAAAAGAAATCAGTTAGAATTGACAACCCAAGATTTAATGATCTTGGGTTTTTCCAGTAGTGTCTAAAATAGGTACTCCTTCCTGAATAAGTCTTGAAGTTTCAGTTTTAGTTTTCTTTGATTCATTCTGAGTTGTTTCAGGTGATGATGATTTTGTAGAAGATGATGTTGAAGAACTAGGTCCCTGTTTCTCAATTTCTTCTTCATTCAAGAAGGTGATGATGATTTACCATTGTAGATCCATCTCCTCCACTACATCTGGAGGTAGTTCTTCCAAGTCTTGTTGGCACATGTTGGCAGAGGTTAATGAGCTTCCTAGGTAAGCTTAAAAACTTGAACTGAAAGCTGCAAAAGCTGCTTTTTGTTCTTCAGAGTCTAGAATGACAATGATGGACTTTGATTGATTGTTGATTGAAGGCTTTTCTGATGATGTATCTCTTTGATCATCATTTCTTCCTTTCTTTTTTCTTGACTTACTTTGAGAAGATTTCTTAGGAGGTTTTGAAGTATAGAAACTTACTTCCTCTTCGTCTTCACTCAAAGTACAAGAGTTATCACCATCATTGTTGGAAATAAAGGCACTTCCAGCACTTCTTGTTTCTTTAAATTGATATGGTGATACATGAGTTCTCACACCCTTGTTTCTTGATTTCTCACCCATTTCAAGTGCCTCAACTTTAGCTACTAGAGTATCTAAGCCAGTTGTTTTGAGGTCCATGGTGTTCTTGAATATGGATACAGTTTGCTTCCAACTTTCTGGTAAAGTATGGAGCATCTTCTTGTTTAATTCCTCATTTGTGTATTTCAACTCCAAGATATTCATCTCTATAACAAGTTGCATAAACCTATGGAGTTGTTGAGGAATTTATTCACCCTCAATATGATGAAATGTTTCATATTGTGAATGAAGGGTGTCTTTCCTAATGCTTCAGATTTCATCACTCCCTTCACAGAGTGTATGAAGAATCTTCCAAAAGGAATTTGCTGTTTTATACTTCTCACACCTGATTAATATTTCCTCAGGTAAAGCCATACTAAAAAAGTTGTATGCTTTAATATCAACTTTAACCTTCTTAACATCATCAGGTGACAAATCTTATGTACTTATGGGTTGATTATGGTTATTATAATCCAGCCCAATAGTGGGTGGAATATAAGGTCCTTCTGTTATTGAGACCCATAAGTCAGAATCTGTAAAATTGACATGATTTTTGAACTTGATTTTCCAGGATTTAAAATCTGCTTTTGTTTCCAACTTTGGAGGTTGGTAAGATGATCCACCAAAGTTGCTCATGATTAGTTAATATCTAAGTTTTTAACTAATGAATTTTTTCAATTAATAAGAACAATTTATCAATGTCGATCAATAACCAAGATCTGCTATTCAATTGATTTGAATATTGATCCAAGTTAATCAAGCAATATAACTGTACTTGTTGAACGACAAATCACTAATCACACAAAAACTATTTGCTAAAAAGTAAAACAATAGATCTAATTAGTAAAAACTAAAAAATCTAGTGAATTCAGCAAATAATTAAACACAAATAACACTGATAGATCAATTGATCTAAATCAATGAGCACTTGGCTCTGATACCACTTATGAATCCTAGGATCACAATCAGGAATTATCAGTGTTAATTGAAAGTCAAATTAACGTTTGCGGAATCAACGTTAAATTGGTTTAATTGTTTTTATAAATTTCAATATCAATAATGATTAATACTTAAGTTGAACGCAATGAATAGAACACAATTAATGATCAGACAAAGATTCATTTCAAACGTATTTCATTAAACTGGTTAATGATTACAAATAAACAATGAATGATATAATGATATTGATTTGAATGGTTGATGATGTGACGGTTGCTAGGGTTTTGGTTTGTGTGATTTGATGTGATGTTGTGTTGTTGTATTGTTGCTTGGATATTTGCCGTCGAAGCCATATATTTGATTTGAAACCTAGGATCCATATTTATAGACAATAATGTTTCTGTTAAAGAAACACCGAATCTCTTGGGATTTGGAATTGTTTCTGTTAAGGAATCACTGGATCTCTTGGGATTCGCATAACTGCCTTGTTGACTTGTTGACTTGTAACACTTGTATTATTTAAATACAAGTGTTTGGACTCCGTAGGAATATTGTCTTCCGTAGATATTTGTTCTTCCGCAGGAATCTTGTTCTTCTGAGGCAATCTTGTTCTTCCATCCTTAGAGCTGGTTGTTCATCCACAGAAAATCTTTGGATGTATTTTACTTGTAAGAAACATATCTATGGAAGAACAAAATGTCCATCTGTAGATGTTTCTTACACTTGGTGAATCTTACCAATTATAATGTTTTCCCTGCAAACATACATAGATCAACACACATATATGGGTTAACCTATACATTTAATGCATACATAATAATGAATTACAAGTATTCATTACAAATATTAATTCAAGTTCTAAGCCTATACAAAATGGACTAGATCTATTGATCCTAGATCTAACAACTTGTTTTTGTGTAGGGTAGACTTTTGATAAACTTAGAAATAGACTTTTGTTCATTCTCTCAATTTCACATTGTAATCCATACTAATATCAATAAAAACTCTATGAAGTTTTTTGATATTTGTTTGTGTTGATTATATAGTTCATATAACTGTCAATTGATTGATAACAAACATAGATCGATCCATTTGAACCTATCATTATTATTTTTATTTTTTATCTGATTATGTGAATGATAAGGAAGGGCTATGGAGCATGCAAAACAATAGAGAAAGAAAGAAAAGAAAGAAAGAGAGATAAACAATATGTACATGATAATGTTTTTAAGAAAAAGTAGGTTAAATGGATATTAATCCTAACATAGAGATCAATTCATAGAAACAAGGTTTATCAAACGTTTTAGTGATAAGATCAACCTTTTGATTTTTTATGTCAATGGGAATAATATCAATAAAACCCTTTTCCTGAGCATCACGAATTGCATGAATTCGTTTCTCAATGTGCTTTGTATGAGAATGATGAATAGGATTCTTGGCAATGCCAATAGTTGCTTCCTTGTCACAAAACAACACTGTATGGAGAAAGTTGATCCCGTAGTCAATCATCTGATGTTGTATCTAGAGCATTTGAGAGTAACAGCTGGAAGTTACAATGTATTCAACCTCTCCTGTAGAAAGAGAAACCGTGGTCTGTTTCTTGCTCTACTAAGATACCAGACAATTTCCTAGGTATTGGGAACCTCCG
Source organism: Flaveria bidentis (assembly GCA_018326385.1). NCBI lineage: Eukaryota > Viridiplantae > Streptophyta > Magnoliopsida > Asterales > Asteraceae > Flaveria > Flaveria bidentis. Next base: position 4,056 of record BJCM01152161.1, on the reverse strand, counting down.
GTAACTAACTTTTTGTTTAACCTACAGCCATTAAAATCACTATCAGAATAAGCATGTAAATCAAAATTCCCATCATAATGATACCAAAGTTCTAAACGAGAAGACCCTTTAAGATAACAAAAGATTCGTTTGATGACCTTTTCATGAGACTCTTTCGGAGCATATTGCTATCGAGCACAATATCCTACAGTGAAGGTAATATTAGGAGGACTGGCTGTAAGATACATAAGGTAACCGATCATTGATCTGTAGAGATGAGGATCAATAGGTTTCCCATTTTCATCAGGAGTGCGGCAAGTTTGAGTAGTGAAAGGGTGAGTTCAGGAGAAGCATCATCCATCTTGAATTTGTTTAAGAATTTCTTTAGTATACTTCTCCAGATGAATGAGAATTCCCTCAAGCTTTTGTTCAACCTGCAACCCAAGGAAAAAGCACATATACCCCATCATGCTCATTTCAAATCGACCACGCATGACTTTCTCAAACTCCTGACACAACTTCGGATTAGTAGAACAAAAAATTATATCATCGACATAGACTTTCACAATCAGCATCTCACCATCCACTTCCTTCTTGAATAAAGTCATATCAATGGTGCCACGATAAAAACCATTTCTTAAGAGATACTCTGTTAAAGTCTCGTACCAGATCCAAGGTGCCTGATGAAGACCATAAAGGGACTTATCAAGCTGGAAGACTTTGTCAGGAAAGTTAGGATGCTTAAAACCTGGTGGTTGACACTCGTATATCTCTTCGTCAATGTCTCCGTAAAGAAATGCACATTTGACATCTATCTGATAGACTTTGAACTGTTGTGAGCGGCATGTGCCAGAAAGATCCTAATAGCTTCAAGACGGGCTATTTGAGCAAGGACTTTCATGTAGTCTATTCCTTCCTCATGAGCAAAGCCCTAAACCACCAATCTGGACTTATTCCTCACCACAATGCCATGGTCATTGGGTTTATTCTTAAATACCCATTTTGTGCCAGTTGGGCATTTGTTCAGTGGAAGATCAACCAGGGTCCACACTTTGAGTTTCCTAAACTACTGAAGCTATAATTGCATACATTCAACCTAGGATGGATCCTGAAGAGCTGTGACATTTTTCAGGACAATTTGGGATATAAAACAAGAGAATAGGCAAATGTTAATCAAACCAGATTGACTCCGCGTTCGAACTCCATCAGTGATAGATCCAATGATGTTATCACGGGGATGATCTTTCAAAGTTTTGAAATCTGTGGTAATGGGTAGGATATTTGAAGAGGGTTGGCTGGTAGGTTGTTGATGGGTAGATGAAGGTGATGGAGATGGTAAGGTAGAATCAATTGAAGAATTGGGTGGTACAGCTGGAGATGAGGTAGATGAAGGTGTTAAGGGAGGAGATGCATAAACAACTAGAGGTGGAATGGCAAACGATGATGATGCGGATACAATGTCAACTAATGTAGCATCATTTTTTCATGTATGTGGAGGTGCTTAAGGAGTGACAGGTAATGGAGTTGTAGGAATGATATTTGTTTGGACGTTGGAGATGGACACATCATCCTCATAACCTGGAAAATTAAAAGAGTTACACACTGTATCGGAGTCAAAGAACCGTGTAGGTTCAGATCGAACATCTGAGGAATTAGATTCCTGCCAGTCAACATAGAAAGACTCTTGTACAATACGGGTTCTATTGTTATACACCCAATAAGCTTTTTGAGAAGAAGAATAGCCGATGAAGTAACATTCATCAGACGGAGCACTGAATTTCGTCTTCTATGCCTGGGTATTCAGTAAAGTGCATGAGCAACCAAATGGTCAAAAGAAGTCAATCAAAGGCTTTCTCTTATGAAAGAGTTCATAAGGAGTCTTCATTTTGTCTTTGACTATCAACACCCTCTTAAGAACATATGAAGCACAATTTACCACCTCTACCCAAAAGATAATGGGTAAAGAGGATTCGATCAACATCATACGTGCAACTTCAATGAGAGTGTGATTCTTTCTTTCATCGACTCCATTCTGTTGAGGAGTCCTCGCAACACTGAACTGCTTCAGAATGCCCTTACTAGCACAAAAAGAATCAAAGATCTAATTTTTGAATTTGGTACCATTATCACTTCTAATTGCCATAACCTTCCTTTTGCTTATCGTGAAAGAATTACCTTTTGTAGCTCCTCAGCAGCCTCTCCTTTGTGGGAAAGAAATCTCACCCATGAATACCTGGAAAAATCATCTGTAATTACAAGACATGAAGATTTTTTAGCAATTGATTTTAACAGATTGGCCCAAAAAAATCAGTATGCAATAACTCGAGAGGATTAGATATGCTATTTTCAATTTTTGGTTTATGTGGTTTCTTGTGCTGTTTACCCTTGGCACATGCCATACAATTTGCAACCATAGAGAAGTCCTTTAAAGGTAATCCCCTAACAAGATTGTTTTTAACTAATTTGTTTATATCTTTGAAATTAACATGGCCCAATTAACATGGAAGCTTTGGACAAAAAACAAGTAATGGTAGACGTTGACTATTTTGAACCAATGTCAAGAAGATATTTGTCATTCTTCCTTGGAGCCTGCATTAAGACCATCTCTTCTGGAATATCAATCTTAGATTTCATAAAAAGACATTCATTGGACTTGAACAAAACCAGAATGTCTTTATCACAAATCTGAGAGACACTCAATATATTAAAAGCGAGTTCAGGGACAAAGTTGACTTTCTCTAAGGTAAGAGAGCTGTTGGAAACTTCCCCTTGGCCAACTATTTTCCCTCCTTTCTTGTCGCCAGAAAAAGCGACATGTCTTCCATTGATTATTCGGTAATTGTTCAATAAGTCCTTTAGCCCCGTCATGTGTCTAGAGCATCCACTATCAACACGCCATACACTGTTTACAACCTTCGTGGATGTCTACTACAAAGATGTCACAAATAAGATTAACCAGGTGAAACAGGAACTCAAGTTTGAACAAATTTGGGTTTAGGAGAGGTTGTCTTCTTACAAAAGAAATTATTAATCAATTGATTCAATCTACTCCCAAATCAATTCCTATTAACATTTCTATGATGAAGCTTGGGACATTGCTTAATTACATGATCATCTTTACCACAATGAAAATAGTGTGATTTAACTCTAGGCCTGTTAAGCAACAAAGTAGGAATTTTATTAATGCATATTTCTTCATCACATTCAGACAATCTAGAATCTACATCACTGTAAGTCTCATAGATGTCTCTAGGTATGTTTTTATTTACAAAAGAATGATTATTTACAAAAAATGAAGTATCATCTTCAGAAATACATGTGGTACTAGTACCACTCGTACTTGCCTCAGATGATGACACTACCCTTTCATTTAATAAAGAAATATTAGTTGGGGTAAAAGATGGAATGGGATGGGAAAATAATTTTTCAAAATAATTATTTTTAATTTTCTCTGAACTTTTTATAGTGGAATCATTCACGACATCAACACAATCAGAAGAGATCTCACCATTGCAATGCACATTATTTAACGAGGAAATAGAAACATCACTAGAACAAGATGAGATAGTGTCTACTACAGATTGACTTGAGGCAAAGACAAAATTTAAACTAGATTTATTATCTAAGACAAAATTTTGCAAATCAGTTGTACTAAAACTAATACATCCAAGCCCGCTAGTCGGTCCATAACCATAGTTGTTAGAACCCTTGGAAGATTAACATTTAGTCTTTGTGTATATATTTTATAGTTTGTACTAGTATAGGGACTAGTTTTGTAAATTGTTAGTTCCTTAGTTGCTAGTATAAATAGCTTAGACTAGAGAGTTAGTTAGAGACGAAGATATACATGCAAAAAGAGAAAACAGAATAGAGAAGAGAGAGCAACTGGAAGCAATCGCATGCAATTCTCAGTTACAATTTACAGAGAATTCATGTAAGTTGTTGAGATTGAGTGCTTGAATTGCTAACTGCTTTCTTACTCTTGTAATGGTCTTAGCTATATCAATGAACTATGAATTTGTTGATATTGCTTGAATCGATTACAATTGTTTGTGTTTCTCTTGAATTGTTCACATA
>BJCM01152157.1:0-13183 GCA_018326385.1 Flaveria bidentis | reverse complement strand
CTAGTATAATTTTTAAGTAAAATTATGTTTGAGTGGGTAATGAAATGTAAACCCAAGGGAATGTTTCACATCAAATTCCCTTGGTTGTGGGATTTCAAATTCCCTCTCTAGGTGGAAGGATTTTGAAATCCCACAACCAAGGGAATTTAAGGTGAAACATTCCCTTGAGTTTACATTTCATTACCCACTCAAACATAATTTTACTTAAAATTTATACTAGTTTCTTAATTCCATTCTATTCCATTCCATTCTTCCAACCAAACGCTCCTTAAGAGTTTTTGAGCTCAGCATCATGGGGAGATGAAAACAGGGGAATCATGGTTCCATTTTATCATTTCACGTTACTATTTGACTTTCATTTTATACTTTGGGTTTTTCTCTCTATTAATTGCTAAATTTAATATTATAAATAATTTAAGTATAGTTGTAAATCGTAAGTAACTAAATTAACAGATAATAAAATTAAAAGGCATTCATCATTTCACCATGAATGTGTTTCAACCTGAACCCATTTTGACATGTTACCCACCCTGCCCATGTTGCCACCTCTATTATTTGGTTTGTCATAATCATATGTAAACTTGATCAGTAGGTCTCTGGCTAGGCAGTATCAAGAGGTTGTGGTTTCACGTACCGGCTAGGACTAGTGAGTGTACAAGAGAGTATTTGTTGTTTAAAAATATATATTAAGAATAATGAATATAATAATAATATTTGAACTTGTATGAAGAGCACTTACATTCACGCATATCCGTGCATAATTTCCCTTCTTTTTGAAACACACACAAGGTATGCTCTTCCTCATCCACGTAGGACCACCAGAAGTTGCAGGATCTGCGTTAAATCAGTTAGAATTCAGTCCATACTTACAGAAATGAAAATTACAAGAATAAATCCAGTATAGACAGATTAAAGCTCTACAGATGCTCAAGTAGCTATGTAAATTCTATAGTGCCATCATCCCTAACCTTTAGTGTCCACCCTAGAATAAGATTGCTTCATAAGTCACTACAAAAAATATCATTTCATTTTGGATAAATCTAAGTAGTGTATTACTTCACGCTCAAATGAACAAAATGCAGACCAAAATTCTTTCCTAGGGGATAGAAGTAGCACAAGTCATCAAGTTACTTGATGTCAACCTAAAGACAATGTGGGTGCCTGATCATGGATATGGGTGCTGGTAATTTGTACACAAGAACAAAGGAGATACTCATAACTGCATGAATTATCAATAGATCAAGTGAGCCATATAATGTACTTCGAAAATAATACAGAGGTACTCTAGAACAAGATAAGACCTGATATGCTTTATGGGTGTATACTGATAAAACATGCACACAATGGTTATGAAGTAAATATGTATTGATATGCATTAGTCAACATACATATGGACAGTATGGCGAATGATAATATACAAGGTTAAAGTTGCAGCGGTTGAGGAGAAACTGACATAACTGTGTTTGAGGTTTGTCATCTTCAATGTCAACCTTCAAAGGCACCTACTAGAAGCGGGTGCGATTAGTGGACCCATGATTTTCAACTAAGTATAGTATTAACATAACATATTTTTATTCTTTATTACTGTTACTACCACATAACACTACAAACAATATATTCACAGCATGCACCCCAATGAAGTCAGCCCATGGAGCTAGGAGCCTGAAGGTCAACCATAGTCAACACTGAAGATAACTTCAAACAGATAATTGTTGGTGATTAATGTGTAGCAATTGGCAAAACAGACATTTATGTAGGTTGTTGGAATGTTTCTGTTGATATTATTCCATCTTCTACAAAGTTCAAAAACTTTTAGTCATTTTCAAAACCAAACTGTTTTTAAAGTTAATGCAGATACCATCAGTGCACAATAAAGTAACATAATAACTAACATTCCACAAACTTGTAAGAAAAAAAAAACAAATAATAACCAATAATGAGCATAATCATAAACAACTTTTCCAAACATCATCTCCACAACAAATTGCAAGCTAAACAACTAATACATCACGAAATCACAGCTTCACGAACGCATTAACGACGAAACCTAATCGAATAATCAAATTCCTCTCATAATCCACTCGCAGATCACAAACAAACACCAAAACTTCACATATACACAAGTAATCATGATTTACGTCCTCAATTACACCAAAAAACATCAAATTACACCAAAATTTGCATCGTTTTGCATCGAATTCGAAGAGTACCTGAACACGAAGAGGAAACAGAAGCGTGGTGGAATCTGGAAGACGAAGGAGTTGTACGGATAGCAATGCAGGCTGTTCCTCCTTCAGATCTCCGATTCATCTCCTTCTGCTTACAATTGGATTGATTATAGCAGCTTCTGATTGTTGTTCGATCAGATTACGTTCATGAATGAAGGGTGAATATGAAGGGGTTTGTTCAATTGTTGTTCTTCTTGTTGGTGGTTGTTCGCAATTTCAGCGTTGGTTGTTAATGATATGCTTGTGATAATATTATTTGAGTTAATTGTTATAGTGAAATGGTTGTGTGTTTTATGAATTATGAAAGTCAAATATTTGAGGATGTGAATCTAGAAAAATATTCTGTATCATTATTATTATTATTATTCGGTCTATTTATGGATATGATATTGTTTGAAGATATGTTATTATTATTAATGCGTTTATTTAGTAGCTTAAACTGTAACTAAATTAGTTAAGTCTTTTTTTTTTATAACTATGAAAAGATTACCTTATTTAGGTTTGAATAAAGTAATAACAAATAAACACATCTAGTGAAATCTAACATAATGATAAATTAAAGGTAAGTATTGCCTATATCTTCTGAGATATGAGTGATACGCCCATAATTTGAGACGGTTGATGAAATTAGAATAATATATTATCGGTAAAGTTAGAAAATTATATATCAATTTATATATACATAGGTTAATGAAACTTTTTTATTTATATTTTTACAGTTGTTTTAGCTTGACGACTTAATGGCTTAGAGTTGTTAGGTTGAATTTGTGTGTTTGAACATGACTCGTATATTAATTGTCTCAAAAAACCAACCTTAATTAGAACAAACATAAAAGTGTAACTTGAACATGACACGTGTTATTCATCTTTTTAAACGAGTCAAACGATATGATGGACTGATGGGATGGCGTATCATAAATTGGTTGACGTATCAACATGCTTGATTCAGCGTTATATTTATTTTTTATAAACATATAACTCATCTATAAATTTACTCTTAAATATATAGTTTTTATTTACGATATGACTTAAACCATTTAAAGATAAACACCTTGCTACACAGCTTAGATACATTCAGTTATAGACACTTCCATTTTTATGATGTAAATGCTTATGATATTTTGTTAATCAACTTGAATGATTTAAACTTTGGGATTATGAAAAGGAGGGTTGAAAGTGTCATCATGAAATAGATGAGGGAGTGATATTGATAAATATGTTGGATGGTGACGGTAGTATTGGCGTTGTATGTTGCATGCGGACAAACGAAGGGTCCCACCCAACAGTCTTTCAGTCTCCACATGGCGCTGCATTTTTATTCTTCAAGCAACCCGACCAACATCATTATTTAACATTTTAATTTTAATAATATAGAATAAAACACAAAATTAGTTATTTAACACTTTTTATATTTATTAGAGTAAATATCATTTTCGTCCATAACGTTTTCTTTAATTTTTTATTTCAATCTAAAAAAAATTATCATTTCAGTCACTGTAATTAATCAAATGTTATCATTTTCATTTACCTTATTAATTTTATTAAGATCTCTGTTAAATATGAGGATATTTTAGTCTTTTTCAACACTCTAATTATCTAATTAAAATAAATTAATCAATTAATATTCAATTAAAACTAAAACACATATGAAGCGACTAGTGAGACCGAACGCTTTGATTTTAAAGCTTTGATTAACTCTAACTCATGTAGTTTGATTGAGTATGTTGTGAGATTTCAATTAATCTTCACATTTTGTTCTAACGTGTATCTTTATCCGATTGAGGTTTGTTGTATGATTAAGGGTTGGTGTTGTCACGCTTTGTTAGATTGAAGTCTGCTATTGTCACATCCTCAAATTCCACAAACAGAGTAATACCGTTAGGCGCGTGACATACCAAGATCTTAGCCATTAGTTACACCAAACGACGCAACAAGTACTAAACATAATTACTCGTTTAAAATAAAGTTTCTCAAATTTTAGAATTTAATATGAAAACATAAAGTAAGTTGCGGAAGCATATAAGTTTATGATTCAAATGACGCAAACACGCGCAAAGCCAAACAAGTAGAATATGTAGAAAAATGCAATTGTTTTTTGTCGACCAAATAAATGATGAATGATGTGATGCAATGATCCTAGACGTGCTCGCTTAGGAACCTGAAAGAAACATGCTAAAGTGTCAAACACAAGGTTGGTGAGTTCACAGGTTTATCAGAAAACAGTAAATAATAGTAATAAAATCCAGATTAAATGATCAAAGCATATAAGTAGGTAGCTAGCCTACAACAAGTCACTATGTGCATGAATTTCGCGACCGAGTTGACATTAATAATATAATGAATGCCCCGGCTGTGGATACCAGACCACAACACTGTAAAACAGGCTAACCATTCACCCGTTTGACCTCCACTCAAGCTAGCGCGACTAGCGCGGGTGGGCTTTGTCAAACCCAGTAGATCTACTAACAATCACCTCGCTAATTCCATATTAACAGTCCGAAGAGGCGTAGTGGTATCACAATAGTAAACCAATATATGCAGTATTACCAATCTAAGTATTGTATGTTTATAAAAACAACATGTTTCTCTCCCTCAAAATGAGAGTATAATACAAAAATGGGACTGCAAACTCACCTTGAATGCACAACAACACGTAAAACAAGCACAAATGATTGGGTTCCCGTTAACCTGAATTTCATTTAATAAATACTTAATGTTAATTACTAATTATTAACAACAAAATGACACGGTTTCGCATTCATGACTAATCCCAATACCTGACAAATTCAAATTCACAACCACCATTCCAAAAAAAAACTCACAACCAAATACACTTTATTTGCAGTCATATAATATTACATGTATATACCCTTGTGTGTGTGTGTATATATATATACACACACACGTACTTTAAACTCCATACTCAAGAACACACATAAATATTATAATAAATAAAGCACACACAAAATTCACATTTTCAAACATCTTACTGTTACCAACACTCTAGTATACATCATACCCATTCATGCATGCAATCACCATCCATGCTCATAATAAATCATGCACATTAAACCCAGACAATAATGCCATCACCACAAACCAACATCTATATACACACATATGCTTACATCATAGAACACACACATGCAAAGTAAACTCACACACACATCCTGCAATAAAATCGACATATATAGACAACATATCCAAGCACACACAACAACGCATACCGCAACCATAAACCAAAACTCAAAACCGTAACAACCCAAACATGATTATAGATCTAGGAGTCATACCTAACGAGATATGTGGCTGTTTCGATTGATCTCGCGACTGCCGGTGCCAGGTCGTTTGTCCCGAAGGTCGATCGAAGCCGCCGAACGGGGAGCTACCGAGAGAAAGGCTGCCAAAGAAGTTTGCTAGGGTTGAAGGCTGCCGTCGAGGGGTTTGCTAGGGTTGAATTTACGAAGAAGAAGGAACCGAACGGAGAGGTTATGGTTCATACATAGGAGTCGGTGTTAGATGTTGCACAATGGTCCTCCAAGGTTGTTAAAAGTTACACAATGGTCCCCAACGTCACCTAATTTGCATTAAGGATAATTAAGTTTATTATAATTAGAGTTTCTTATTATTAATAATAACAACCAATATAGTTTAAATTAAAGTTTAATAAACCGATAAAGTTTATTAATAATAATAATAATCATTGTTAAAGTTTAATAACAACCAATTTAGATTAATAATCAAAATTATTAATCATGACTCGTAGAAGAAATTGGGTAACCGAACGACGTTAACCTGAACACTCGGGTTGTCACATCATCCCCTTGTTTGGGAAATTTTCGTCCCGAAAATTAGAATATCAGGTTTAACAAATAACACCAGATTCAGCGATCTGTAACATACATATAATAGGGTTTATAAGAAATTTGAAATAAACCCCAAAGAAAGAATTTTAAAGGTTTCGCGAGAGTTACGACATCATCCATTTGTTGAAGGGATTTCTTCTCGAAATTGAAAGAAAGATATCGTAAGAATGATACCTTAAGAAGTGGATGCCTGATCTTTGAACAGTTATGGGTATTTCTTCTTCATTTGATCCTCGCGTTCCCAAGTAAAGTTTGATCCATGCTTTGAATTCCACCTAACGCACACAATGGGAATCTTGCTACGCTTTAGGGTCCTGACTTCTCGATCTATTATCTCAACTGGTTCTTCAATGAAACGAAGTTGTTCATCAATTTCCAGTTCCTCTAATAGCACGACAAGTGATTCGTCGGATAGACACTTCCTCAGGTTTGACACGTGAAACACGTTGTGTATTCCCTGAGCTCTTCAGGTAAATTCAGTTGATAGGCTACCGGACCAACTCTTTTGACAATCTCAAACGGTCCAACGTATCTAGGGTTTAGCTTTCCACGCTTTCCAAAGCGTATCACTCCTTTCCAGGGTGAGACTTTTAAGAGTACTTTATCATCAATCTGAAACTCCAACGGCTTATGGCGTTTATCAGCATAACTCTTCTGTCGGTCACGTGCTGCTGCCATACGGTTACGTATCTGCACAATCTTCTCAGTCGTCTCGTGCACAAGCTCAGGACCCGTAAGTTGGCTTTCTCCAACTTCTGCCCAACAAATAGGTGATCGACACTTACATCCATATAGTGTCTCAAATGGTGTGGCTTTTATTAAGGTGTGATAACTGTTATTGTAGGAGAACTCATTGTTAAAGTTTATTAACAACCAATTTAGTTTAATAATCAAAATTGTTAATCATGACTCGTAGAAGAAAGTTGGGTAACCCAACGACGTTAACCTGAACACTCGGGTTGTCACAACTATTGTCGTGTTTGTTCGAACATAACAACAATAGACCTCAACCAAACAAAATTTGACAACAGTAGATCTCAATTGAACAAGGGTGCACGTTCGAACAAAACGTGAGTATCAATAAAAGCAGAGCTCAATTAAACACAATGAATTAGCGTTAATCAAAACTTTTAAATCGAAGCATCTGGCTCAGTAGTCGCTTCATATATTTGTTTAGTTTTAATTGAATATTAATTGACAAATTTGTTTTAATTGGATAATTATGGTGTTGAAAAAGACTAAAAATATACTCATATTTAACGGAGATCTTAACATAGTTAGTGTAATGGATGAAAATGACAACAATTGGTAAAATACGGTAACTGAAATGGCAAAAAAAGTTTTTGGATTGAAATGACAAATTTAACAAAACGTCAGAGACGAAAATGTCATTTTACTCTATTTATAATTAATTTTTATCTTACAAAATAATTATAAAATATCACGAAAATATGAGTCTAAAGTGAGTCGATCATGAGCAATTCGAGATTGGCAGATTGGCTCCTTAAAAATCTCAAATTGAGTCGTGTTTAATTAAATTATTTACTAAATAAAACTCATGGTTCCTTAAAAAGCTCAAATTGAGTCGTGTTTAAGTAAATTATTGACTAAATAAAACTCATGATTTGTTGTTAAAAAATAAAAAGAAAAAATTATTTGCCGCTAAAAAAATTAAAAACTAATTTAATAAACGATTTTGAGCCTTTACGAGTATGAGTTTCACATATTTACTTGATTAGGTTGCCTATTATTATTATGATTATAATGATTTTATTATAGGTAATAAATATTATCATTATCATCACAACACATTAACATGGTATTAATAATAACTAAATAAGACATGTTGAATTGGTCACATGTGTGCGTAATTAAATTAACAATTATTTAAATAATTAAATACTATCCACGTATATCTGAAATAATTAATATTTAATAAATATTAAACGAATCAAACTTGAGTTAAGACTGACACTACATTGTCTTAGCTTGACTCTTACACAATTAACATCCTTACACAAAAACGAGAAAAAGTTTACATCATAGAAATATACGATATGTATAAAAATACATAGTTTATAAAAGACAATTAATTTTGTAGAATTAAAGAATAATTTCGTAATGTCTTACGAAACTACTAGACTATCAAAATTTTGGGATTCAAACTTAAATTTATTTGCTTGCTAGTTTATGGCCCCTATTCTCCTGATCCGACATTTGTTCGCCCCGGGTGTTACTAGATTATTATTATTTTTTTATTTTTAAAAAAGAGAAATGTCTTTAAGAGAGTTTTTTTAATCCCTATAGCAAGTTTCTTTTGGTGTTTGTGGAGACTTGTGAAAGCTTAGATACAACCTACCCAAATCATGTGATATGTTCTTAAACGGTTTTTATGTTGCCTCAACTCTTAAGAAAACTGTTTTACTATAGCAAAAATGTGAGGCGTAAACAAGTCTAAAATTTAAATGAATGTAAGTCATTTGAGATCGGTTTGCTAAAAGGACGAATAAATAAAGATTAAATGAGTTTGACTTTGAGTTTTATGTATCGAGCTTGATATGCTTGCTGGCTTGAACATGCATAATTTATATAAGTTAATGATTTTATTTTATATAGTAAATACATAATTATTTTATAAATATTATTATATATGAAATTGCGCTAAATGTAACTAATTAATATATTGATTATGATATATAAATATCAATTTATATAAAAAGAATTATATTTATTTATAAATAAAGAGAAAAACTCATTAATAGTTATCAGATTTCCTTTTTTTCTAAAAAATGTTAACTTACATGTAGAGAAAATTTCAAAATAGTCCTTGTGGTTTGATCAAATTGCAAGTTTGGTCCCCAGATTTTAAAAATAATAAATTTAGTCCAAACATTTGAAAATATGTTGCAAATTTAGTCCCCGCGATTAGTGTCTATTAGTTTTTAACGATCTGGGGACTAAATATGTAATATGATCAAACCATACGATCGATTGTGCAATTTTCTCCAAAAATAAAAAAAAGTGAAAAAATCAAAATCAAAATTAAAAAATTAAAATTAAAGTTTAAAAGTTTCAAATAAACTTTAATAAATAAATTCAATAATTGTTAAAAATAGAATAAAGGTTAAAAAATCAAATCACATTTAAAAAGTAAATAAAAGTAACAAGAAAATGCATATTAAAATAGAATGAGAAAATGAGAAGTATGCTTAAAATTTTATTATTTATAATTATTTTTGATGAAGTTCATATGTCATGTTTAAAATAAATAATCCAAAAACCTTATGAAAGTATAAATCCAAAAATGAAAAATGAAATCGAACCTTTTTTTAAATTTTTTTTAACTTTAATATGATTTTTTTAATATTTATTTTGAATTTTATAAATGTTTATTCGGTTGTATTTTTAATTTCTGTTTGGTTTTATTTAATTTTTTACATTATTCGCATACTTATTTTTCAATACTTATCGTTTTCTCTTGTTTACATGCGTTTTATTTGTACTTTTATTTAGTTTTGAATTAGATTTGATTTTTTAACCTTTATTTTAAATTTTTAAAAATTATTGATGTTTATTTGAATTTCTTATGATTGATTTTAATTTCTTTTAAATTCTATTTGATTTTCAGTTTTTTTAAATTTTAGAGCAAATTGCACAATTAGTCCCTATGATTTGATCATATTGCATATTTAGTTCCCAGATCGTTAAAAACTAATGGAGACTAACGGTGGAGACTAAATTTGCAACAAAACCTCCAAATGTTTAGCCTAAATTTGCAATTTTTATAATCTGTGGACCATACATACAATTTGATCAAACCACAGGAACTATTTTTACAATTTTCTCTTATATGTATTTTAATTAACTACTAAAGCTACATGTATAGTCCATCATGGGATCAACTACATTCATTTCTTCTCCATACACATAACCCCACCCACATGAGCGTTGTGGTATTTTATATACTGATGAAATTATTATCATAACCTATCAATACTAATAAAAAAAGGTTTTTTTGTCACTTGTTGTTTTTTAACCCATCTTATGATTAATATCTCAAGCTTGTAAAAATATGCACAAGACTTTAGAAGATAGTAAATTATAGTAGTAACCAAAACGAAAGTTAACTACAATCGAAGATGAACCTGACAACCTCTGGACCTTTTTATTAACATTTTTAAGTGTTTTTATGATCCCTGAAAACATTCCTGCAAGACGAAAACTACATGAAAAAAAACCCTAACCGGTTTATAAATCAAAGTTGTTTCAAAGCCTAAAAGGTCTCATACGATATTATTATTCTATATTAACTCATTTGTAAGATATTATTATTCTATATAAAATCATTTGTAAGTGTCCGTGGGTATCCCACGGCATGCCACGTGTCACACTTTGATTGGTCATTAAGTTTTCTTTTTTTTTGTTTGTTTTGTTTGCTTTTTATAAGGATTTTTACTGTTAAGTGATTTAAGGCCACCTATTTGATCTTCATCTACATTGCAGGTCGCATGTTTGATTCATGCTCCCAACAAACTTTTTTGATGTCTTTTAATACTTCTCTTATATATATCTTTTGTTTAAATAACTTTTATTTAAACAACTATGACGTAACGTGAGGGTTAAAAAATATTAATTTGTGTTCCGTAAAATTTGTTATTACAACTACAAAACTTTTGCCATACTTTCAACGTGTGTGTGTGTGTTTCTTTACTATTTTCTATGTATATTTCAATCTTTAAACTGATCTGCAATAATTTTATATGTTTCTTTTATGTATTTACACATATATATCACCATCACAACGCACGTAACAAAGTTTGAAAAAGTGCCCTTAAGCACGTAAATAGCATCGTACGACTCCGCCGCAACGTGCGGGCGAAAAAACTAGTTTTTATTATTAATCATTTGGTTGAAAATTTACTTGGATATTATAAAAATTAGTTTTTAATCTACTTATGCTAACCACAGTCATATACATACTCCACCTCAGCTTTTCAGGTAGATAAACAAAACACTTGACTATTTGGATTTCTCTTACTCGGATTAATATTTATTACATATAATAGTATATAATATAATATATTAATAAGTAAATTATCATTTGCATCCCTGACGTTTGTTCATTTTAACCATTTGCATCCCTGCGGTTTGAAAATTGTCATCTGACCTCTGACGTTTCATGTTATCTTCATTTGAGTCTATATTATTTTATTTTTATTTCCATTTGAGTACAGAATACTAATACCGTTAGTTTTCCTGTTAAAATTATTATTAAAAAGACTAAACTACCCTTCATCACCACCATGACAACTAACCCTCATCATTTTCACAACCATCATCACCACCTCCACAGCTCCATCACCACCACCGCAACTCCATCACCACCACCGCAGCCCCATCACCACCACCGTAGCCCCGTCACCACCTCCGCAGTAAAAAATCTTGTATAAAAGCAAAGGAAGACAAAACAAAGTGTTGATGGTAAGCTAAAATTTCCATCAAAACAGCTCTGTAAGAGTTTCGATCAAGATCTGAAAAAAACCGGAAAACAAAATGTCAACCCTAACCCCAAATCCATCTGTAACATCCGCCAATTTTTAAATTATAAACCTGAACTCGAACTCATTTTGAGTTTCCATTATTAAATTATTTTAATAGTTTATAATGGATTAAATGCGACTTACATTGTGAATTATCTATTTACTAATTATTTAAAGCAACTTGTAATAATTTATAGGGTTACAAATAATTCTTTTTGTATGTTATAAAGTGTTATTAATTATTTTTACAATATATAATTAAATAAAAAAGTTTACTTAAAATTTATTAAGTTATAAAATGACTTTTAATAAACTTATAAAGTTTTATTGGTAGTTATGAATTTTTAATATTAAAAATAAATAACTAAATTATAAAGTTTTAATGGTTAATGTTAAACATGAGATTTTGAGATTAATGAATAATAAGGAAAATTTTACATTATTTATTTATTAGCTCAATAAAATTTTAATAGACACTAACTTAATTATAAAATGGGTTTAGTAAGTTTGGTGTCTAGTTTGTAAGTTTTAAAACTTAATAGTTTGGACATAAAATTAATAACTACTGAAATTACAAGGACCTAAGTGTAAATTTCGTTTAAAACCCAACCCATTCCAGTGAACACCCCGCAAATCCGGCAGCCTGTCTGACCACCTCCGGTCGGACTCCAGCAAGGCCTTTTCGCATGTTTAAATGCACAAATCGATCCCCAATCGTTGCCAACCGATGCGTGAACACGAATCGAACACTTTAAACATTTTAATTTCATTTTAAAGGCGGTTATGAACCCAAATGATTTGAGTAACTGGTCACCTTAATTCTTGAACCGTTCATCCATTTAAATGCAATAATAATCTAAATAAATGTTACCTGATCGATAGATTAATCAATACTACACTATTATCAAACAAAATTTTACCCAAAACACATTTGATCATCACCAACGAATTGCACAAACATCACGATATGCAACTTATTCGAAGACCCTATTCCGAGCTCTCTTAACTTCAATTGACAGAGGGCTTCCGTCCATCAAGTCCTTAGGAAGCTTTCTGTACAACGTATTTGAATATCATCAACCATTGCATCGCGAACATTACGGGATTTTGGCGCGGCTATTCTTTGGGTTGTGACATCGAAACCAAACAAATACCGGGTAATTGAACATACATATATACTCGAAATTACGTGGGGAATCAAAGCCCCATGTCTATTTCTGTAAACGTATTCGATTTGGTCTTTGATTTGGATCAAGATCAAACTAGGGTTCATAGGATTTGGGGGGAAATTTTATTGGTTGTGTTTTATAATCTAAAAAAGGTTAACTGACGCGGCTGTGAGCCTTGGTTCATTGGTTAAGTCTTTGTTCCCACATTCATGAGGTCCCGGGTTCAAACCCGGGCACCCTCATGTAATTTTTTTTGAAGCCTTTTGGCCTTAAATTAATTATAAAAAAATTCAAGTAAATAAAGAAAATGATTTTGTAAACTTTAAATATTTTTAAAGACACCAAATAATTTTCTGTAATTTTTCTAAATTTAAATAATT
>BJCM01152155.1:0-14159 GCA_018326385.1 Flaveria bidentis | reverse complement strand
CGTGTAATATATGAATTGAATAAATAAAATACTAAATAATTATTAATAAAAATTTATGTATTATAAAATCATGTTTGAAAATATGATTATAATTACATATAAATAGTTACTTTAGGTATATTACTTTAATGCAAATATAACTAAAATTACATATACGTAATAGTTTAAGAAATAAAATAATTATACCATTTTTTAACTCTCTTATGTAAATAGTTTCATTTTTAAACATTCGTTTTAAGATAATTTATAAAAAATATCTTTTATAAAAATATTGTTTTTCAAAAATATGTTTTGTAATCATTCTAGTTATTTTAATAAGACTGCTTTAAAAAATTTCACATGTTTGTAATTTTTTTAAAACAAAACGATTTAAAATGTTGTGTTTAAGAAATGTCTAACGTTTTAGAAAAGTTCATATTATATGAATCTTTAAAATTTTATTATTTAGATTTTAATTAAAAGACGTTATTTCTAATTTCCTTCATAAAATCTATTAAAAAGTATAGTTTGATTTTAAAAAAATTAGATAAGAGAGAGAAACATAGTAATTAATAAAATTTATTTTTGAGTAAATTACAAATTGTGACCTTTATAATACATGAACTTACATTGTGTGTCCTTTAGTTTCAATAATTTCATCGCATGTCCTATTTTTATATAAATTGTACACATATTGTCATTTACACTAACCTCCGTCAAATTTTACAGTTAAGTCAGGCATGTGCCTCTCACTTGAGGGATATTTATGTATTTTTCATGCATACAATAAGTTAAAAATAATTTTACATCATTTCATTCCCGTTACCTTCATGTTAGGTGTTTAAAGTTGGATGTTTGAAATTTTCGGATAGTAAAAACCACTATCCGTATTCGTATTTGCAATTTTGGATATTTGAAGTTCAGATATCCAAAATTTTTGGATACAGATACATATAGCGATTCGGGTATTCATACTTCTCTTCTTAGTATTTTTGCAATAATTAGATATAGGTTATTATAAAGATAATGTAAAAATAATACACATAAAAAAGTCCTAATATACACTAACAACTCCCAACAAAAAAAGAGTTTGATACTTTTGAAAATAACAAAAAAAATTAAGTTTTAGGATAATTTAAAATATTTAAAAAAACTTTTTATTATTTTTTAAAAGTGTTAAGTGTTTTTTAATTTTGGTTGGGACTTGTTAGTGTATATTGCTACTTTTTTTCATGTGTATTGTTTTTATATTATTTTTATAATAACATATATCTAATTATTGAAAAAAAGAAGAAAAAACTCAGATATCCGAATCGCTATCCTTATCCAATACTGAATATCTGATTTTCGAAACTTCAAATATGGAAACGGATATTGATTTCTACTATCCTAAAATTTCAAATTTAACCTAACACCGTAACATGAAGGCAACATGAATCAAGCGACGTAAAGAAGATTTTAACTTATTGTAGGCATGTAAAATGCATAAATATCCTTCAAGTGACAGACGCATGTCTGACTTAACTGTAAATATTGACGAAAGTTAGTTAAAGGACAATATGTGTGTAATTTTTATTAAAAAGGACATAAGATGTAATTTTTGAAACTAAATGACACAATTTGTAATTTACTCTTTATTTTTAATAAGAGAGAAATTTGTATGAGTATTTAAATTATTATAATATCCATTTGGATGGAAAATTGATTTGTAAATATTTAGAAAAATGACAAGTGACAAAAATATGGGTTAAAAGAATGACAAGTGATAAAAAAGTATTGTTTTATTAGATGTTATAAATAACGTTTATATTCAACAATTTAAAAGAAAATAAAAGATATCGCATAAAAAATTGAACTACCTACTTGAAGCACCCACAACCCTTCAAACAAGTTAAGAAGTTAATAGTCACAGCTCACTTTTATTTTTGTTCAACATAATATAAAATATAGATAATACATGTCATTTTATTTATAAAAACAAATTAGAATATATATATTCATCTACGATACGGTTCAGTATATAGAGATTGAAAATCCTAAAACCGTAAATCAAGTTGTTCATTATGGTTTTAAATTTTAAAATCGACCAACTAAAAGTTAACAAAAAATCAACCACAAGTCTAAGGGACTGTTTGGCAACTTCTGAATGATTAAGTGCTGAATCACAGAGGTCTGAATCATTAAGTGTTGAATCATTAAGAGGTCTAAACCATTAAAAACTAGTATATAATTTAATTATTCAAAGACAAATGTCTGACCAATTTAGATAATATGTCTTAACCATTCAGCATTAGACCTCTTAACCATTCAGCATCAGTATGATGCTTAACCATTCAGAGGTAAATCTCTTATCAATTCAGACATGTGCTCGCGAAACAAACAGTCTGAACCATTAAATACTGAACAATTCAAACATCTGAACTATTAAAAGTCTGATTAAGAGGCTGTCAAACAACCCCTAAACCAATAAATAATGTTGAGAGTTTCACAGTTTAAACCGAACCGTGAATATCACTACCTAATAATTTCCCCAATGCTTCCCAAACTTATTATAGTTTTAACTTCAAGAAATTTCCAATATTTTTCTTACCAAACTCGTTAAACCAAATATGGTTTATGTCCTTACATTTTTGTGGTTCCAAAATTCTTTAATTTTGTTCTATTCAAATATATATAAAGTATCTAATCTAATATATATAAAGTATCTAATACAACTTCATTAGTTCACATTTTTCTATTATATTTTACTAACAATAAAGGAATCTTTTGGAGTTTTTAAACCATATAATAACAACCTGTAATTCACCCAAGACAAATCAAGTTTAAAACCAATAAAATAATACATAAAAACAAATACTAGAAATCAAACTGTAATCGTCTTTACACTAGCGACAGTTATGCATCTTTGATATGATCATCGTTCATAAATTTGTGGGACCAAACCAAACTAGTTAGGTTTATCTATCGGATTTAGTTTTTGTAACCACATAAGCACAAAGATTCGATCATGTTCTTGACAGTGACTATAAATACTCCTTAACGTTTCTTTATCATTCATTTATAAATACTCCTTAACGTTTCTTTATCATTCATTCCCATATTGATCAACCATCAAGAGCAGGATTCACCACAATGGAGTACAACTGCAAGGAGTTTAAGGTCGGGAAATGCGAAGGCGAGAAGTTGGTCGATGGCGAGACCTTGCCGTTGGTGCTCACCCCGCCCGAGCCCAACAAGAATGGGATCGACTCGTTGCTTGAGGCTCTCAAGAACAACAAAGAGTGGTTTGATGACATGGTGACCAAGAATAGTGCGGTTTTGTTACGAGGATTTGATGTTAAGAACGCGGTTGAGTTCAACGACATCATTGAGACCTTTGATTGGGAGGATATCCGATACGTGGGCCCCGCCCCTCGAACTCATATTCATAAGAGGGTTTGGACCGCGAATGAAGGGCCTCTTTCGGAGTTCATTTACTACCATCATGAAATGGTTCTGGTATGTTGATTAAACATGTGTGTATATATACAGACAACTGTCATATCAGAACCAGTAATATGTTGCAAACTTATTTGTTGTTGATTATATTGTGAAACCAGATAAATGAATTTCCAAAAAAGGTGATACTTTTCTGTGAAATTCCACCACCAGAGGGTGGAGAGACGCCATTTGTCCCGAGTTTTAAGGTCACAGAACGAATGATCGAGGAGTTCCCCGAATTCGTGGAGGAGGTTGAGGCCAAGGGGTTGAAATACACGTTCATCGCTCTCAGCAACGATAACACAACCTCCATGAGAGGTCGTGGTTGGCAAGATGCTTTTGCAACAAATGACCAACAAGAAGCTGAGAGAAGGTATTTACTATTAAAGATAAAACACAAGCCTACTTTTGTAGAAACTGAGTTCATATCGACCTAAGTCGACATTTAGTAACAACTGTTTTACTAACACATTTTTTGTTGTTCTCTCCGTCGAAATAGAATTTTTTTTTTCTAAAAAAAAATAGTAAATGACTTTTGTCGATACATGTAAATAACACGCTCCAAATAAAACACCATAAATCAATTTTTTTTACTAGACGTACATCTATAATAACATACTAAACTTGTCTCCTAACAGGGCTAGGGCGCTAGGGATGGATGTGGAATGGCTCGAGAACGGTGGTGTGAAGACGATCCTGGGTCCGAGACCATTGACAAGAGTGTTTGAAGGGAGGAAAGGGAGACGAATGTGGTTCAACACATTGGTCGGGATGTACGGAAAGGAGCTCAGTTTGGCAATGATGGCTGATGGGACGGAGATACCTGAGCACATAGTGAAGAGATGCGAAGAAATAATCGAGGAAGAAAGCATCCAATTCAAGTGGGAGAAAGGAG
This sequence comes from Flaveria bidentis, assembly GCA_018326385.1. Taxonomy (NCBI): domain Eukaryota; kingdom Viridiplantae; phylum Streptophyta; class Magnoliopsida; order Asterales; family Asteraceae; genus Flaveria; species Flaveria bidentis. The sequence goes on along the minus strand of BJCM01152155.1, from coordinate 9,805 downwards.
ACGTCTTGTTCCTCGATAATTATGCGACGCTCCATGGAAGAAGGCCGTCTTTACCTCCAAGAAGGGTCTTGGTTGCGACCTGCAAATAGATCGGTTTGGTTTGATTTGGTTTGGTTGACAAGCAAAACGTAATAATAATTGGATGCAAATAAAAGGGAATATACGGTCTTCATGTTTGATCTTTAAGAGATTTCAATAATGTTTTTTCAACTACTATGTCACATGTGTTTGTATTTGTCTTTACAAGTTATGCATCTCATCACATCAGTTATTAAATATCCTTAATTAAGTATAACAAAACCTTAAATGCATTTGTCTAATTGTGATTTGTCGCTATGATCGGTCCTCACTTTTTTTTTTTTGGATAGCAAAAGATGAAATATATAAAACAAACCCCACCGGCTAGCAAAAAAATTAAGTAAGAAAGTTACAAGAACATATTAAGGATTTTTTAACCGATATATCTTTTTTAGAGTTATCTTACGATTCCTATTAGCATACCATAAATAAAAGAGTAATTTACTATAGAATAAAAAATAAACTCTTATGCCGTATTAACATATGAAAATAATTTTTCTTATGATGTGATCGGCTCATATTTTACATCAAAAGTTGCTTGAAGTAACACTCCATAACTTCTTTCAGTTATGTTTTTTTTCTATTTGAACCCGGTCTTTGACCTTACATCTTACCACTAGATCATCTTACAATCCTTACTTCTTCTCCTATGTATAAAACGTCTTTCATGTATATTAACTTTTGTCATTTGTTTACGTTAACATTTAAAAAATAAAAAATAAAAAAGCGCAGGGGTTGATGATTTTTTTTATTGTCACTTGTATTCGCGCAGAATCAAAGCTTTGTGTTCGGTAGTAACAGTCGAAACCAGCTTTCTTATAAAGTTGACTTTCTTGTGGACAAGGGAGGTAGTTTTAAATCGCTGTAGCGAGTCAAATTGTTAGCTTTGTGGTGTCATGAGATTAACCGAGGTCTCACCCAATTTTTCCATAACAAATTGATGGCAAGTGCATACCTTCTTAGTTGGATCCGTATTGCTCATGTTTCTATATCAAGAGTTTGTGTACACTTGGGTCTAAATACCATGTCTACAGTCTACGTATAGTGATTTAAACATAGATGGGTCAAAACTACCATCTCTACATCTAATGATTCGAACACTATGGCTCAAAACTACAATCTCTATTCTCTACGCCTGGTGATTCAAACACAAGCCATCTCTACGTCTAATGATTCAAACATAAAGGGGTCAAAACAATCATATCCACTTTTAGTGATTCAAACATAAATGGGTCAAAATTACTATCTCTACGTCTACTGGTTCAAACATAAGGCCCGAACCTTGAAGAAGCACCAAAAACTAGTAATTATCATCAGATCTTTCAACAGGACTTTAGTCTTAAACGTGGATAGCGGTTAGTGGGACTGATATATTAAATTTGATCAAACCTAACCAAACGAAACAAGACACTATCCACCATCAAATGAATCTAAAAGATAAAATAAGAAGATTCTTTCAAATATTTTCTTTGATCATATAACAGTTGACAGATCTTATGTAATTTCTACATTTCTGCCTCATCATATCGTGTTTGTTCATGATTTCCAAGTAACTCACTATCAGATGTATAAAATAACATGAATTTAAAGTTTTCATTGAGACTTACAAGCAAGAACAGCAGTTAGCTACGCATAGTGATTATAAGCTTTCTGTCTATAAATTTGGCGCCCCCAACTTTCCCTTGAATATTTGAAGGTAAAAGAACAACCCGTCTTTGATCCCCAGCTTCAATCAACAACTCTGATCCTCCCCTATACTGCAAGATTCAATAGTCAAACAAACAACATTTGACTTTAAAATCAACACAATAATCTCAGATGGAAAATTACACAAGTTTTATGTCAACTTACTTGATATAACTTGATTTCAGACTTGTCGAAACCAGGCATGAGAAGGGTCACGGATTTGTTAATGGGATCAAATGTCACAGACTGCGTATATTTGCTCGACCCACTTTTGGATGCACTAAGAAGATCTTGTGCATCTTTAAAATCACCATTGTGCATTATATCTCCCCAATTCAAAGGGGAGGTGAATGAAATAGGAGTGAAGGATGCAAAAGGCAAGGGTGAAAGTGTATTTTTGGCGGTATCTAGATGTCCTTGGTCACAGAGTGAATGCATTATGCCAAATGCACCAGAAACGAGTGCACCAGCTTGTACAGCACAACCCCAGTAACGTAATGCAGAGTTTAGAGACATTGGATCTTTCACATTCATCACAAGATAGCACCCAAATAACTCTGGATTTGTAATAAAAGATGACCCTTTCTGCATGATAAATTAGCAATGTTTAGTTTTATGCACAACTTAGAAACATAGTTACTAGATCTAACATGCTAATTTGGGGAATTCAGTTGTTAGTCAACATCTTTCTTAATAAGTTAAGAAGTGACAATTCCTTTAGGGAATTTCAGTCATAAGATGAGAATGTGATACCTCTAACATGCACTCTAATTTGTTCCATATTTCTCCACTAAGTTGCCCGTTATAACCAGAACTAATAGTTCCTGCATTTAACGCCTCATCTGCAAGTCTCAACAGTGATGGGCCAGCCAACCGTCCCAAATCTGTCTTTTCAGCCAACAACCGCATGTATTTCAAATACAATCTGGTACAGAAATATGATATTGTATATCATCATTGTATGCATATATGCTTAGCATTCACGTGTGTATATATACATATTTGAGTGAGAGATGGGGAACCTTGATTTGCCGGTTGCACCTATCATCCTTATTGTTTCTTCAGTGCTTAAACCATCATAAACAATTACATCAAAGTCGTATTTTGGGTTACTCTTTTGAGTTTTCTTCTTTAAAAACCCTACAAGTTTTTCAAGTTCCAACGCTGAAAATATCGTATCCATTCCGGGAAGCACACCGAGCTCTTCTCCCACCACCTACTCCACAATGGTGCACAAAATGCTGTTTAGATAAATCTTATAACTTTACAAAAAAAAAGTAATTGACTTTGTAAAACATCATATCTGGCTTTCTGTAACAAATAAACCATTGTTATTGCAAAAAATCCAACCAAGAATGAGCATCTTTAGTCAAAAAGAAGCCAACCATGATGTTCAGTTCTTCATTTTTGCATTTACATCCTCAGCAATCATCAAAATCATTTCATTATTGCAAATTACAATCATTTTATGGTATTTTCGAAATAACAAAGGTCTATGGTTAAAAAAGGTACAAAAAACAAACCTTTTATACAAAGACATTGATAATGGTCACGTACCTACCCCTTCAAGGACTCCTTGTGTCAAATTGAGGCGTGCATCAGCTTGTTTCAACTTACCAAGCGGCTCGAGAATCATCTAACATTGTTCAAACATACTTTATCAACGGTCAATTGACGATTATCAAAAGATGAAGAACCAAATAACACCAAGAGAAAGATCTAACTTAACTCAAAAGAGCAACAAAAAGAACTTACTTTCGTAGTTTCCAATCTAACAGCTGAAAGATTATCACTGCAAGTAACCGGAGTCGTTCCAATCTTACAATTAAGCATATAATCCGCGGTCAGATCTTGTGAATGTATCACCAAACATGTTTTCATCCCCGCCATTGCATAATGCTGCAAATTTTCAACTATTCAAAACCTTGATAAAAATTGGCACATAACCACTAACCACAGTCAAAATTAAAGACCCAATTTGACTTTTAATCGATTTCAGTCAATCCAACTGTTACTTCAGCTCAAATCTAAACCATAAACATTCTTCTTCAAAAAAAATCACACGGTGTAAGACAATATCCTTAATCATCTATCAAGTACATTCTAATCAATTTTACAACTTTATATATTTACTACGTTTTCTACTGAATTCCAATTGAGATCGACACCAATCGAAGCTAAAACCCTTAATTCCTAACTATTTGTATAAATACAAAGTTCTTAAGATCCTACGATGAATGAAGTGAGAAAGCGAACCTGAGCTGCAAAAATGGCGGAAAAGGTTTTACCAGAGCCTCCTTTGCCCAAAAACGTGACGAATTTTGTGGGTTTTGAGCGGCCATCAGTGTCATCGATTGGTGGTGTTGAACTGTTGACAATTGTTGTTATGGGCTGAAATCTTGACGGCGTTCGTCGGAGGATGTTGCGATTGAAGTTATTATTATGGAATTGCAGAGGGGAAGATGATGAAGGTAGAAGAGGGTTGCAGAAAGCCATGTGGTAAGAAGATGATGATTCGAAGAGAGGGTTTGATGAGATGTGCGAGTACATTGATACGTGTTCGATTCGGTCGCAACTCACAACCCGACCCGTGAATATGTATATCCGAACTGATGAATGCAATTTCTACAGTTATGTTTACGTTTTAACGACAAAATTATTTTACTTTTACTTTTAAATTAATTCTAATGATTTATATTATGATTGAGTTTAAACTTAAGATCTTTTAAGATAATTTTCATCAAGGGATCTAGGCTTGTGTTAACAGTTTCTATAGTCATTTATTTAAAAATGGTTACATGTTGAATTAAAACATATGTCAATGTATATACGTATGTATAACAATGTGTTTGTGTGCGAGTGACATGAAACATAAAGTATATGAAACCAAAAAAGTCAATACGGACCCTGTTGGAAAAAATGAAAATGTGCGGTTTTTTTATTAAGTGATAAAATGTGTTATTTTGAACAAGATAAATATAATTAGGACATATGTAATGTTTTATATATTTAAGATATCACATAGACAAATATGAATTTATTAAAATTATTTTAAATTAAATGTAGTGCATTTAAAGTTTTTTTAATTAAATATTGTTAGAAGTGAGAAAAAATCTCTTTTAACGCATGTTAAGAGTTTGGTTAAGAACGAGTTTAAATTCTCTTTTTAACTAGGACGTAGTGGTTTTTTAATGCTTCAAATATATCCACATCAAGAATTTTGGTGCCCCCTAGGGGGCACCCCTACGTCCTATCTTACTGCTAATATGTAATTTTTATCTAAGTTTGTGTCCTATTATTTGAATAAAATCACATTTAAAACAAATCTAAAATTAATAAACCACCGATAATTAAAGTTACGTGTTTAAATTTTATAAAATTTTGAAACTTAAGAATGAAAGGTCTCATACAACATGGATGATCAAACTTTAGATGATATATAAGTAGTAGCCTTATAAAGAATTTGTTTCTTCAACAAGGAGACACAAATGTAAAAAACCTTGTACCTCTAACACCACCGCCGTTACAACTATCATTTATCTTACACTGCCACCATTACCACTGTCGTTTCTCTTGGCCCACCAGGTTGCGTCACATGACTCCACCTATTACCACTGCACCGCACCCTTCCAACATCACTAGTAAGCCTCGTTTTCAACCGATGATGAGGTTGTCATATATCTTATTCATAGATCAACGTCACCGCACCACTTGTAATGTAAAACACTTTGAATTATGATTGCAACCCTAAACAAATATAAAACTTAAGGGTTTTTTGGTATGCTAAATCATTAAAAAACCCCACTAAATAAAATGCAGCTTCTTAATCAGTCAACATGTTGTAAACTTAACCACTACAAGATGTATTTCAAGTAAATCAAACATACCGTATCTCTTACCGGTTCAGAAGTGGTGTATTAACGAAATAATTAAAACAACCCTTTAGGCTTCACGTTGAACAAGGAGATATTTAATCAATTGAAACGATGCAAGACAATAAGAACAATAAAATTGACTTAAGATTTAATATCCCTTCACCAACAACCCCCTGTTAGAATTCTTTTGAGTGGAACTATACTAAAGTATCTCTTATTTTTTTTAACGACAAGCAACATATTTTATCAGAATAAACTAGCAAGATGCTAGAACAAATGCATGACTAAAAAAAGAAAGTAACATTAAAATTGCATTAATCCTCCCATAGAAGTAGTTTTAGGGATCCTTGATGTTTAGCCCAAATAAAAGAGTTTACTTTGATGTCTTCTATCACCCTTCTTTTGTTCCATTGAGCACCATTGAACATCATCTCATTTCTTGATTTCCAAATGAACCAAAGCATGGCAGCAATGATAGTGTGATGAGTCTTTAAAGCATTCATTACCGCTGAGATTATTTGGTAGCGTCCATAAATTCTTAATCGAGTTTTGAGAGGCAAGGTTTTGTTTGCACCATCCACCAACCTCCTTCCATACTAGTTTTGCTTTATGTTGTTTAAGAACTAAATGATTTCTTAACTAAATATCATATTAAACATTATACATATGAACTAAAACACCGTATACTACTTTTAGTTGCCTCAAAATCATTGCCATCAAGTGGGTTTAATTTGTACCACTTTTCACTATTGTAAGAAGTCAACTTTTCGAAAATTGTGTTTTACACTTTCACTTGCACACTTTATATTAGTTCTAGAGATGTATGAATTTTAGGTTGAAATATAACAATGTTTAATGTAGAAATCATTTATATAAATTGTACTTAACAAACATAATTATCTATTTTTATAAATTATAATCCATGTGACAAATTTTAAACTTGTAATGAAGTTTTATTAAGAATCGATATCTTAGCAGCTCAAGTCATCAAGGTCATGTTCATAAAGTATGGTATACTATTATGTCTCAAGTCTTTTTAGTTTGATGTGACTTGCAAGAGACACGAAGGCCCTACGTCTTTGAGTTAGGCATCATCGGGCTCTGCTCTAGTTTAAGAGTGCTAACTAAATAAGTCAAACCAAAGTCGTAAAATATTATAGCATCAAGGTTAGAAGTTGCTTAGGACCAAGTGATCGAGTGCTACTTTGAGTTAGGCATCATTGAGAGCAAGAGGTATTCAAGCAGGTTAACATTTTCAGATCTCACCAAAAATATCATTTAAATAAATATCAGATATGTGCCAGAGTGCTTGAAGAAGTGGAGAGGGTAATCCTTCAATCAGTAATACATAAAACCTATTAGTGAATGCAATTCTATGCCATTGATTACAAAACGACTCTAGACGTATAAACTGAAACGCTATCACATCAGAAAAAATGTATGCTTCCAAGAAGTTTGTCCTTATCATTTTGTAACGTGTAATGGATATGTCAAACTAAATATCGTCTCTATTTAAATCATGCAATGTACTTTAAAGGATTTAAGATTTAACTGTATTAATTGTATTATTTATAAATTCTATTTTTTATGAACGTGAATAGAATATTATTAACATTTTTTATATTCGTTTTATTTGGTTTTCTAAAAGCAAGAGAATGATTATAGAAAAAAAATAATATTTTTTTCTAAGAGGCTTCTAATTTACTCTTAATCCATCTAACTTGTCTACTATAGGATTAGAGCCATCAACCTTTATGGGAATTAAGAAGCACCCATCACACACCCGCATATCATGGGGTCAAATGTCCGTTGGTTATAGTGAAAAATAATTTATGATAGTATAGTTTATGAGGAGTGTATATTTGCCGTTAAAAAAAATAATAATAATAGTACTATCACCAACTTAAAATTTTATAATGATGATTAGTGATAAGAGTTTATTAGTCGTAATTTGTCATCATTGTGGCTTCAAAAGCAAGTTAGCAGAATTTATGATTGTGCCATGCCTTGGTAGTTACACATGTTTATTTTAATAACCAATCATTAATAATCATTCAACTAAAAATATTATCATATTTTCTCAAACCCCCACAAAATACAGCATACTAATATATTTAGAAATAACCTCATATATTAACCCGTCTATACATACTTAAACACATTAGTAGACCATACAAGAATAAAGGTAGAGGTTCAAGACCGTGAGTACACATATAGAATAATCATATCTTCTAGTGATGCAACGGGTTTGGCCCCGATGGTACAAAGCGCTTCTCGACACCATAACGTGGATCAATAACATCACTTATTCCACCTGTATTCAACAAATGTTGATGGTGGTTGTGGTGGTGGTGTAGAGGGTGTTTGAGAAACGGGGCGAAGTTGAATTCAGGTGCTAACATCTTCCGACTTGTGGAAAAGTGGTGGTGAATGGTGGCGGTGGTGGTGGTCGAGAATTGTAGGTAGTTGAATAGGAGATAGAGGCAAAGAAAGAGAGTGAAGAGGTGATAGATTTTGAAGGGCATTGTAGAGGTGAAGAGGAAACATGGTTTGAAGGTTGAGAGATAGAAAATGAGAGATGAAATATATAACAAATCTAAACTTTAGGGTTGATAAATTTATGAGATTTAACTTTTTAGTTTGTGTGCACCAAAAAGTGCCTTAAAATACAAGGAATGTACACACTTTTACATGGATTATTACAGAATTCATCATTCACGTATTTGTTTTTCATTCTGTATCCTTATGATTGTCATGATCGTTAAGATTTGATAAGATGATTATGATAATTACCTTTACGCATATGTATAACATATATACCTGGATTTATTATCGCAAAAATTCTTTCTTTTAGAAATCATAGGAAGTCGTTAGATTCAACATATGTATTTTAAACCTGGCAATTTGGGCTCAAGTGGGTATATTTGGGTTGATTTGGGTAATAATAATGAAGTAATGAGTTAGATTGGGTTAAGTTATATTTTTAATAGGGTCAAGTTGGGTAACTTTAAAACAAGGAAAAATTATAAACGGGTCAAGATGGGTCATAAAAAAACAAAGATTAGGTCAGAATGGGTTGATTAGATTTTCTCATAACTCATCTTTCTCCACCTCATCTTTTCTAAAAAATCCACACATAGTCTCACATCTACATGATAGCGATAAACATGTTGGTTTTATGAACGGGTCAAGATCGGTTTACGGGTCATATAAGATGAACGGGTCGGCAACTGGGCATCATAAACTAGAGCTGCATAATAGGGGTAAAAGACCACAATATAACTGCACAACCCACGTCTATTATCATCATGCAGTTTATCGTTTAATTTTAAATGTGTTTGTCTAGTTGTACTTTAAAGTAGGGATGTTCACGAGCCGAGTCGAGTTGAACCGAACGGAGCTTTGCTCGTGCTTGGCTCGTTTTCAAACCGAACCGAGCCGATCGGCTCATTTACAACTGAACTGGAAATCGAACGAGCATTTTTCTAGCGGTAAATTTTCGAACGAGCGGCGAACAATTTATACATCCCAACTATTTTGTGTGGCATACGATTTATACAACATCGAATAATGTTTAGTGACTTAAAACCAGCCACATTTCATTGCATAATATTCTCATGAATGACAATACGTTGTGGTTGACGATGAAGTTAAGGCTGTATCTAATAAGGCGAAAAACATATCGCAGATAACGATGACGATGAGTGCGGGAGATGATCGAAAAAATATCTCTTAACGGCTTAGGAATTCACTTTTATGTTTTATATAGAATTCATTATTAGGTTGATTGATCAATTATGCATAAATATAATTATATATTTATATAAAATGGGTCAAATCTACTAGAGTGTTATGTATAAACTATATGTATATATTAATTCGATCCGAACCGAACCGAACCGAGCGGATCTTTGCTCGTGCTTGGCTAGGTTACAAACCAATCCAAGTCAATCAGCTCGTTTACAACCGAGCAAAAATTCGAACAAGCATTTTTCGAGCAAAAATTCGAACGAGCATTTTTTGAGCGAATTTCGAGCGAACATTGAGTGGTTTGAACAACCTGCCTTAAGGTATTAGAGTAATACTTAGTTATATTACATTGGGCTTGATCTATGTATGGAATTGTTAATCAATGTGGTTTTTTTAGTCTAAACCCATTTTGACCC
>BJCM01152153.1:0-35996 GCA_018326385.1 Flaveria bidentis | reverse complement strand
GAAGACAGATTTCTTCCGAAGACTTTTAGTAACATGATTTATCTGATGTACTGTTCCATAAAGCTGGACACCTTTCCGTTGCATCTCTTCAAGTCACCAACTTACATGAGTTAGTGAAAAGGTCCATGCTTTTGGTAACTGTACATTGAGGTCTTGAGTCTGTAACTTTCTACTTTATGTACTTTATCCTTTTTGTAATAGATAAGGATGTGAGCTATGGTATGTCATAGTCACAAGTCAAAAGGCAATCTGTCTTTTGACTCTACAATTGATTTTGTTTGTGTCTAGTCAATTGTATCCAGCTGGCGCTCAAAGTATAGCCGGCTGTAGGATGTAGTATAAGTATCTCATGTTCTTGTATCTTTCAAACATGCTTTGTAACACTTGTAATAGAACATAAAGAAAGCAATATACTGCATTCTTGAAAACCATACACTTGTGTTCTTTGTGTTCTGTCTCTTGCATTACTTGTGTTCTTAGTATCTCTACTTGGTTAATCCAGTTTACTGTTTGATTAAAGTTTAGTTAATCTCCTCTTTGTGTTGTTGTGTTGTAACTTACACCCTTCAACGATCCTGCACGACCCTAACCGGGTAGGCCGGGTAGGGTTTTATGGGCCTCCAACCCGACCCGGGTTCATCAATACCCGGGTACACAAAAACCGGCCGGACCGGACCCGGTTTGAACCCGGTTCCGGGTCCGGCCCAAAACCCGGTTTGTGCATGCCTATTACAACCCATCATGAAAAAATACAAACAATTAGAAAAGAGACATTCACATATTTCCACTTTCTAAAGCTTATTAGTTACTTAACTAAAAAAATTCAATTACATATTTTCTCTTTTTAAAACATATATATTATATAGTTATCTAATTTATTAAAATAATTTTTTGAATGATTAATTTACCTGTATTTTCACTAAAGTATTTTTAAATATTTCATGTTTTATCACCATCAAGTACATATTTTTTTCAAGTTCGAGTCTTCTATATGAATAAAAACAACAACAAAATTATGTCTCCTTTAAAACTTTGTTTTAAAACAATAATAACAGATAATCAATACATAATTATAAAAAACTTTAAAATTTTATAATAATAAAACATCAATATGTAAACATCCCTTAGTAAAAACAAAATAAAATAGTCATCTAATAGGTTAATTTTAATGACATGGTTAAATATGTAATATATATGTTTTAGGATTCGGAAATACGTAACTAAATTTTTAGCTTAGGAAAATATGAAATCTATAGTTTTAAGAAGTGGAAATATGTAAAAATCTCATTAAAAGAGTGTTAACATTGAATTGAAATTAGGCATGTATTTCAACAAACAAGAAGTAAAACACCACAAACTAGCGTTCCAAACATGACCCAAGCAATTTTTTTAAACGACAAATGTGTAACCCTGCTTCGAAGGATGTGTGTTATCTTAATTGGGCTCACATATTTTTTTTCTAGCGGGAACCGCACCCCCAATCTATTCGGTAGAAAACATATTGCTGAAAAAACCTTTTAAGTTAAAAGAGAAATTTGAATCCACAATTTACTTTACCCCCAACCCATGACCCAAACAATAAATTTTGTTATTTGTTAAGGAAGAGTGTGCAATTAATTTTCTTATTTAATACTTTTAAAAATAAAATGTGCCATTACTCGTTTGATAGACTTTTATTTGTCATTAATAACATTAAAATGCTATTAAAAAAATAATAACATTAAATTACCTGCTTGATAGACTTTTACTTGTGTTATTAAGTGAGGTTGAAAATGAAACATCACAAGATAGTAAAGCTGTAAAGGTGTATGCGGATATACCATTCACACAAAAAGTGTTGGGTTCAAAGTTTCATTTGAACCCATAAAATAGATTTAGTTAATTTGACTCATAAAATAGATTTAATTGATGTAGAGCAGGATTAGGATTGTCCGTAAAAATAAGATGGTATTGTAAGATGGTAAAAGATTTAATCCATATTATTGAATCGTTAGGTTACAATTTATAGAGATCATGAGAAACCTCAAAAACCTAACTGGACCCGTGGGCTCATTCTAATCAAATCCTAATAATATATTCTAATACTCCCCATCAGTAAGCGGAAGAAACCGTACACTAAGACAGGAAAACAAAAAAACATAAATCAATAATAATTAGATAAACATGTTTCGATCGACTTGACTATCCAAACTATTGCTAACAAACAATATTGTGCTTGATGTTGTCATTCATATTTTGATGTATTATGTTATCCATAGTTTGCTTGATACTTCATGGTCTTGATTCTTGGAATAATAAGTTGAGACCCAGCGACCGTAGTCGTTGGCGATGTCTCAAGGCGAGCAAGCGACACTCTCTTGGATCCATAGATCAAGAGATGACATTAGTAGATATAAAAAAAAGCAAGACCGATGACCGTTGTCAGTTGACGGTCTTTTGGATCCGTAGATCTAAAAATATCAAACCATAGCTTGAGATCGTGGCCGTAGACCGTGGTCCTTAATGTGGCTAAAACACCGATAAACAAAAAATAAAAACAAGAACAAATAAAACATAGTGACCGCTGCAAATGGGAGCCATAATCCAGAAACAAACCAAGAGAATGGATATGAACGAACTAAGAGAATGAATATAACTAATATGTTTGAATCCTCAACCGATAACAAAACTTTATTAAATATAAATTAGAAAATAGATAAGAAACGAAACATAAAATGAATGTGGGACAGGGCGCGGCGGTGGCAGCACACCGCCCTGTCTAGGGTTTGAACTCGGTGGCGACGGCTAGGGTTTGTGTATTTTTGTGGTGGGTGTAGCGGAGAAGAAAGTAATCAGAACCCTAAAGCTCTTGTACCATGTAAGATGATAAAAGACTTAATCCATATTAGGTTACAATTTATAGAGATCATGAGAAACCTCAAAAATCTAACTGGGTCTATGGACTCATTCTAATCAAACTCTAATAATATATTCTAGTAGGTATACTAGTAAGAGATCTAAAAGCTATCTAATGAGACCTCAAATTTAAACTTCTTTGGATAAATATATTGGATGGTAACCACGGTTAAAAAATTAAAACTGAAATTGAAAACATAACTTTTTTATTAATTTTTGAAATGATTTTATTTGGGATTAAACATGGATATAGCTCCATACTTCCATGGGAATCAATTCTTTGATAGGATTTAAAATACTACATAAAATTTAAAAATAATTAAATTTTTGGTTGATATATTACCTCGTTTAAGCATGTGTTTATATGGTCTGTTTAATATGTTTTATCAAATAAGTTGTGCTTAAGTTGGTGGTTTTTATCTATTTAACAAAACAATGTCGGCTTGTTAACAAATATAATCAAATAGATTGACCCACCAATCTAACAAGATTTGTTTAACACATTTGTGACGATCCTATATTATGGTTTACAACTAGATTGTAACTTATTTACTAGCGTTCAACATGTTTGGATATATGAGTTAAATGGATTATGTTTGGATTACATGATTTCCAAGGGTATCAACTAGATTGTAACTCATTTACCAGTGTTCAACATGTTTGGATATATGAGTTAAAAGGATTATGTTTGGATTATATGATTTCTAAGGGTATCAACTAGATTGTAACTCGTTTACCAGTGTTCAATATGTTTAGATATATTAGTTAAATGGATTATGTTTGCATTATATGATTTCTAAGGATATCTTGGTTAGAGTTAATAATTAGACATGGATAAATAAATATGTCGTGTTTGGATTCAAAGGTTCAGCCTATTAAACTCAAGTCGTCAATATGACAAGATTGACCCCCTTAATGCACGCTCTTCTTAATCAGAATATTTTTGTGAAAATGTATCACCGGTGGTAATAATATGTTTGGTTGTTAAGTTCTACAACTAGCTTTTAAATTCCTCTATGGGGTGAATGAACGACCTAAACATGTGCTTGACTCACTTAACTTGATAGAGCTCGCATATGGTCATCTACTCATCTAATTCAATAGAGCTTGAACTCAACTCGTTTAACTTAACAGAGCTCCAATTTGGCTCGGCTCGAGCTTGACCTCTAGAAAAGTTCCATGTTGCAAACTGGCTGGTTAATATATGCTATCTGTCTAATTCTTCAACTTATTTACATATATGATAAGTTTATATGTATTTATAATTATAAACGAGTGCAAGTTAGGATCGTGCTCGGGCTTGTATTCATTATAACATATGATCTTAACAAATTGAACTTGAATAGATCACGAGCAACTTGGCTTGTATAAACCTTAGGATGTTTTTCTTAGAATATTTTTAAATGAAAAGTTTACTAACTAACTAAATGTATACATGAAAAGACTTCTGACTTAGGGATACAAATATGTATAGAATAGTTGTAATCCGTTAATGTTGTGTTCACAAGTTCTTTTTTAAAAGATAAATGAAAATGAACTAGAAATAAAATAGAAAAAAACATAAAAGGAATTATTTTGAGGTGTTTAAAAAGGAATTAATTTTTTTTTGTAATAGGTGATCTTATTTTATTTTATTAAACAACCAAACACTTTCTTCTTTTCATTCCTTGTAACGGTATACTATATTCCATCTACTATTTCCCCACACAAAATACTATCTAAGAGGACACGATGTGAGAACCATGTCTGCTCTCGAGTGAAAGTTTATGAGGAACCACTTATTACATTAGTTTATCTTCTAGGACGGTTTAGAATAGAATAATATTTTCTTGGGGGCCAGAGAACATTTAAGAAAGCATTTCATTAATACAAATTAAAAAATACATTAAATTAAAAATCCATAAAAACATGAAAGAAAAAAAAAATCAAAACGAAATCATGTAAAAAAAAGAAAAACATAAAAACCCGAAGAATATGGAATGAAAGATGTAGTCACAATTAGAGTCAAGATTTGCATCAACAAGTGAAGAATATATTCTCCTCTCTCACACAACGAAATGAACTAGATTCTTTGTAACTATCAAGCCCTAATTTCACTTTCTTCCATCAATTACTACTTTCAACGTTACACAATCTTTCAATCAATCCGAAGAAATGGCGTTTTGGTGGGCTCTAATCGTCATCGCATTCGCTTTTGTCATCTGTAAATTTCTGCTCATGCTCATACCTTCTAATGTGCCTTCGATCGACGTTGATGCTTCCGATGGTATGTATACCTTCTTTCTCCTACTTGTTTTGTTTCAATTCAATGTTGAAGTATGGTTTATTTGATGTGAGTGTGTTAAATTTGCTTGATGGATGATGTATTGGCGTTTTGCACGCACATGCTTATGTTAGGTGCATTGGTGTTTTACTTCGGTAATTCTGAAAACGAAGGCTCGATCGATAATTTCTCCCTGTTTTCTATTTGTTTTTTTGTGTAAATTATATGGCAAGATTGTAATAGTGTTCTAAAAATGGTGTTTGATTATTAATTTGGAAATTTAAATGGTTTGATCTTAGTGTTATGGCATGTGACAGTTTATGTGGCATTGAGTATTAATGCAGCTAGAGTGTTATGAATTTTTGGGGGGACATCCTTGCAACACAAGCTATCTAGTAAGAAGCATAGTTTAAGCCAACTAAGACATAGTTATAAACATATTTTGGGTTAAAATTTACTGAATATGGTTCTGGTAAGTATTTTGATTCTGAAAATGGTAGTATGAACTATGAAGTCGCAATGCGTATCACTGTATCCTTTAGGAAGAGCAGTTGCATCTGTAGCCATTCGTAACATTACATAAGGGATCTGGATCTCAAGTTTCAAAGTTTGTGATTATGGGATCAAATGCACATGTACACATGGTTTACATAATGTATATCTGAAACTGTTGGATTTCATGAACTCGACGGATTATATCCATATTCCAAACAAATCTAAAGTGATGGTGAGAGAAGGAAACATGGTTCACAAGCTCATCTGCATTAGAATGCACATCACGCTTGATACATCTTATTTAGATGCATGTATATTTCTGTGTATGTAGCTGATATGTGTTTGTGATACTTCTTTGATTCTCTATTCGTAACAACTAACAAGTATACCTTCATTATCCCACCATATGTTGTGCTTTTGATGTGTTTATTTTGATGCTCTTAACAATTTACATTTATTGGATGTTAAACAGTTATAGATGATGGACATCCCAAGGAGAATAGCTTCATTTATGTAAGTTTCTTATTTATGTTTCGAGATATTAATATGTTTATCAATATCTGCTTGTTCAATCTGTATGCATTTTCAAGGTCCTGAATGGTCTTTGTTTTCTTTTTGGTATTTTCATATTATAGATACCTTCAAGAAGACAAACTGACAAAGTCCAGTGCTATGAGCCTGCAACAATGAAGTATCTAGGGTACTTCCCTGCCCTGAAGCCTGATGAGGTTAGTGTTTAGAAAACAACATCCGTAACAAGGTCATCATGTGTGTTTAATTGCTATCAAAGTTTAGTCTTTATATCTATTATTTTTGTTTTTCCATCATAGAAATCAGAGCCTCTATATGATTGTAATTGTATATTTGTTTTGGACTTTGCTTTTTTTTCTTTTTATCTTTTAATAAATTTTCAATTCCTCACAACTTATTACCTCTAAATTGTTGCTTCTGATAGTAGAGGGATCTGTCCTTGCCTCCTTTATTATTACCTATCTGGTAAAACTTTATAATGATCAACAAAATGTACTCAGGTTAAGGAGCGAGTGGCACAGGTCAGAAAATCCCAGATTATATGGGCTAAGAGTAGCTTCAAGCAAAGGCGACAGTTTTTGCGAGTGCTTTTGAAGTACATTATTGAACATCAAGACCTAATTTGCGAGTAAGAATTCTTTTCTTAATAGACTATCGGATTTTTTGTACTTCCTTAGCACTCTATTTAAGTCATGCTAATGCATATTTATTTACAGAGTCTCTTCACGAGATACTGGAAAGACTCTGGTTGATGCATCTATGGGAGAAATAATGACAACATGTGAAAAAATTACTTGGCTTCTTTCGGAGGGTGAGAGGTGGCTAAAACCCGAGTACAGGTGTTTAACTATTTTTGTTCAAATTTTATATAATAGTAAGTAATAGTTTTAGCATTATAGTTATAGTAATTATCAGCACAATTGTATAAATATTTATTATTACGGTATATTTCAGATCATGTGGAAGATCAATGCTTCACAAGGCGGCCAAGGTGGAGTTTCATCCCCTTGGTGTGGTTGGAGCTATTGTATCATGGAATTATCCGTTTCATAACTTGTTTAACCCAGTTTTAGCAGCTGTCTTTTCCGGAAATGGCATAGTTGTCAAGGTATTTTATTCTTGAACAACATATATTTACAAATCATTGTAGTACTTTAATTTGGTAGGCTCTCTTTATCGTTTTTGCAGGTTTCTGAGCATGCAAGCTGGTCTGGATGTTTCTATGTGCGAATTATCCAAACTGCTCTTGCAGCTGTGGGTGCTCCTGAAAATCTTGTTGAAG
The DNA here is from genome assembly GCA_018326385.1 of Flaveria bidentis. Classification (NCBI taxonomy): domain Eukaryota; kingdom Viridiplantae; phylum Streptophyta; class Magnoliopsida; order Asterales; family Asteraceae; genus Flaveria; species Flaveria bidentis. Next base: position 28,530 of record BJCM01152153.1, on the reverse strand, counting down.
TAATAACTGGGTAAGCTCTTCTTTATTATGCACTTTTTTAATCTTTGATTAGGGGCTTCAAACTTAGATTTATGCAGGTTTGCTGAGACAGGAGAAGCATTGGTGTCTTCAGTTGACAAAATCATATTTGTTGGATCACCCGGTGTTGGTAAAATGGTATAATTTTCAGTCTTATGACATTACTTATTGTAGTTTTAAGGATATTTATGTGTTTGGACAATACATATTGTAAATGTAGACTTTTTTTCCTTTTTTCTTATAGTATTTATCATTAATGCAGATAATGAGAAAGGCTGCAGACACATTGATACCAGTGACACTTGAGCTCGGTGGAAAAGATCCATTTATTGTGTGTGAAGATGTAGATGTGCCTCATGTATGATTGATTTGACTTTTGAATTTTTGTTCAATTTCTATAATAATGGTACAAATTGTTTAATAGTTTGTTAGAGTTGAATATAGGTTGCACAAGTTGCTGTTAGAGCTGCTCTACAATCAAGTGGACAGAATTGCGCTGGAGCGGAGAGATTTTATGTTCACAAAGACATCTATTCTGCATTTGTAGCTGCAGTTGTCAAGATTGTTAAATCTGTTACAGCTGTAAGTATGCTTTTGTCCACCTAATTTTTTAAACATAAATAATGCATTAAGTATGATTTATAGCTTTATTACTATAATAATAATTTAATAAGTTAAACTTATGAATAAAACGATTTATAAGGTATTGAAGCTAAACTTTGGTCAACTTTCGACACAGGGTCCTCCTCAATCAGGGAAGTATGACATGGGTGCTATTTGCATGCAAGACCATTCTGAAAGGCTTCAAAGCCTCATAAATGATGCTTTAGATAAAGGAGCAGAGATTGTTGGTGGGGGAAGTGTGCGAAATATTAGTGAAGGTGCTGTTGATCAATACTTCCCTCCAACTGTCATTGTAAATGTCAACCACCAAATGAAGTTGATGCAAGAGGAAGTAAGTGGTTAACTAACTCATTGTCATAATTCTTCATTATGTTTCAACTTTCAGAATTAATTGGCATGAAATAATTATATGAGCAGGCTTTTGGGCCGATTATGCCAATAATGAAGTTTAGTTCTGATGAGGAGGCTATTAAGCTTGCAAACGACTCAAAATATGGGCTCGGGTGTGCTGTTTTTTCTGGCAGTCAACGTCGTGCCAGATTCATAGCTTCACAGTTGCATTGTGGAGTTGCTGCTATCAATGACTTTGCCTCCAATTACATGTGTCAGGTAAAATACACATATATGTATCCAAAATTGTAAATATTTATCTAATGGGCAAAATAGGTAATCATACATTCATACCTTTTAAAATTTTGTGTTTTATATTTTGGCAGTCTCTCCCATTTGGAGGTGTAAAAGACAGTGGATTTGGACGGTTTGCTGGTGTTGAAGGGTTGCGCGCTTGCTGCCTCGTGAAATCAGTGGTGGAGGATAGATGGTGGCCTTTGATAAAAACCAAAATACCAAAGCCAATCCAGGTAACATTATTTTTGAAACTTTTAGTTGTCATGATTATAACTGGAAAACGGATCATCTTATTACATTTTAATTTCAATTCTAGTATCCTGTTGCGGAAAATGGGTTTGAGTTTCAGCAGTCGCTCGTGGAGGCTTTGTATGGGCTGAATGTGTGGGACCGATTGCGAGCATTGGTTAATGTTGTTAAAATGCTGACAGAACAAAATTCTCCAGTTAACACTAAGAGAAGTGACTGAAACATTTGTATGAATTTGTTCTCTTTGGGTATGAACTCTAGTGGCATCTTGGTCTCGGTTTGATGTTTATGTATAATCGAATTAAAATGCTCTTTCAGCTTAAGAAAAACACGAAAATCTTTAGAATTCTGGATGTAGAAGGAAATTGAAAATCGTAAATTCTGTTTTAGCCTCTTGTTAATGCAGATCCATTTACTTTTGCTACCTTTTTCTTTCATTGATTTTGTTTCAGCCATTGCAAATCACTTTAAATTCTGTTTCATTTTTAACATCAACAATAGAACTCAATATTACATGATGCCTACAATTCTCTGATAGTCAATTAGTAAATGTTATTATAGCTGATCAGGTCGTTGCATCGGTTGTTCTACAGCATTTCTACAGCATACCGGAAGTAATAAATAATACATTTAAATGATAATGAGACATGTAATAAACAAAATATGAAATGTGGGGTAATAAAGAGTAAATTGACATATTTTTCGAAATTGTGAAAATTATCACTTTCATTCAATAGTTTGTTTTGTTGCATTCGGATCCCTGTCATTTACAAATCTTATCATATTTATCTAGTTCGTTAACTCCATCCAAAATTCTTCGTTAAATGAGGGGTATATTGGATATTTAATATATATGTTTTATTTTTATATTTTTAACCTGACTAAATAACAATATACTTAAAGTCAATATATTAAATCATGTAAAAAAAACATATATGTAAAATGACTAATATACCTATCATTTAACGGATAATTCTGATAGAGTTAACGCACTGGATGAATATGACAAGATTTATAAATGATAGAGACTCAGATGCGAGAAAACAAACTATTAGACAAAAGTTGTAATTTTCATCAAACCATATGGACGAAAATGACTATTTACTCGATAATAAATCAACGGTAATTTCAGGAAATCTTTTTTGAAAGCTAGAGTATTCACAAGTTCCTTATCTTATAATTACATTATAAATCAATACTTTTTTCTCTTATTTTTAATTAAATAATATTTCTTATACTTTTATTATTATTATTTCTCTCTCACCCGAATAACATATAAGTTTCAACAATGTTTCAATTACATCGAATGTTTTACCCAAATTGAATCAATAAACCATCAAATCGAGTTGTAATTATATTTTTTTATATCAAGAAAGTAATGAATGAAAATATATTAGTGTTAGGATTTCCAAGAAAGTAATAATGTTAAGACTTTAACTCACAACCTACCAAATCATGAAGCCATCCACCAACATATATTGAAAATCCTAAACCCAAAAATCATCAACCATTTGATTCAGTAGTAGCCTTATGACTCCCTTTAAGTGATATTGTGAGTTCGAGTTCTAGCGACAACAAATGTTGTTAGTTGGTCGAGTTTACCGTAGTGGCTTTCGGGTGTCAAGATTTTCTTGGAATTGGTGGTTGGTGGGATTGAACTATCCAACATTGTCATTGCTCACGGTTACAAGGTGCTTTTTCGCCATCGGTGTACTCCGGGTAACCAGATTTTATTAGTTGGTTTTTTAAAAAAATTATATTAAAAAAGTTAAAGAAAAACAAAGTTAATTATATTTAAAAAAATATAAATAAAAACCTAAAATCTATGTCACCATTCCACTTCATAAGAAAAAGTCTATTTCCTTATTAAAACAAAAAGAATATGCTAAAAAACGTGTTAAAATATATAATTTAAATAAAAATAAAAACTGAATTTCAACATTTTTAAAACTGAAATTACCAAATTAATACATTTATAAAACTTAACTACTAGTTTATAAAATCATCACCCATAAATATAACTAATATGATGATGTTGAAAGCATCCACTATAATCCCAAAGTTTCTCTTTTGCTTTAGTATTGTGTTACACTTTTAAATAACAAGATACAATTATTGTTACACTTTATGTACTCGCTATAATTCCAAAAGTATCTTTTGTATGATGATAAATTGATAATCAAACCATTCATTCTTTTTTGTTCTGATCACACCCTCCGCCGCACCGGCGCACCGCCACCGTCTGAGACAACAACTCCGGCGACCCACTCTACTCACTCATCCACCTTAACTTGTAAGTTGTGTTTCCCAAAACTTGCAAAATATGTTTGCAAAATAAAATTGTAAGTAGTAACTACCAATGATGATTATTTACTTTTAAATTGTTCTTTAACTAGAGAATTTCTAATGATCTCTGTGTGTTTTGTTGATCGAATTTTAGGTATTTGATTAACATATTTACGGGCTGTTGGATAGCCTTTTAATGGTATACCTTTCAATGGTTTATACCCTTAATATGATCAATAGGTAAACTTAAGTTTAAATGGTTACCTATTAACCATAAGATGTTACCTCGTAACCATAATAACTTAGTAGTTATCTTTTAATCATTCACACTTAAGATTATCTTTTATGCTATAAACTATAAAAATATTATCTTTTAATGATCATTAACAAGCTATCAAACAGCCCAATCGAGTGGGATTAGGTTGCAATCTTATCTTGTCAGTGTTGTTAATAGCGAATAGCGGTAAATAACGTTCGCTATTTTGTGTTTAGCAATTAATTAGTACAAAATTTATAAATGCTTTATATTCAATAAATAAACATGTTTAACAATACAGTAGTAGAAAAATTAAACAAACACCACCGTAACTAAAACACTCTGTTACTAATCATTTAAGTATCATAATTTCACAATTTGGTGTAAAAAAATCGCTACTTGGTCGCTATATGCCGCTAACCACCATGTAGCGCCACTTGCCCTGTACGCGATGTAGCGCACTACGGTCGTTATTGACAATTATGTATCTAGTTAACTTTTTCTTAAAGCAACTTTGTGTAGTAGTCTAACAAGTTATGTTAGCCTATATAAACCTAAGTTAAGGTTGTAATCAAGTTTTTGGGTTAAGTTTTCCTGGTTAATAATAAAAGTTTGGGAGTTAGCTAGATAATTGTTCATGATTCTATACTAATTCACCACTTGAGTCTGTTCACTTGGTCTGTGTGTCATATGGATCAAACTGATTTCATCATTTGGTATTATTCACTCGATATTTCCGTGATGAGAATGATTGGTGTTTTTGATATGTTGGATGATCAGTCGATTAGATCTGATTCATGGGTCTAGCAATAATCGAAGGTTTTGTTGTAGGGAAATCAAGTTGTGTGTGTTTGTCTGGATCTAAATATCTTTATTACACACCTTGATACTGCTAGCCAACTATTAACACATTAATGGTTGAATATAGAATAATAAATAGCATGTGTGCTTCAATACATTATACCAGTTATCCTCTTTGTGTCATTAAAATGCTAATTTTAGTTATTATTGACCTGTGAGTTTGTGACTACATATCTTATGTAGTTGACTAGTGTGTTGAGAAGACATGGAGTATGCTTTAGTTTTTTGTTTTTGGAAACCAACATAATAGGCACCTGAAACTCGTTCACAAAATCATTTCTGTCTTTGTGTGTGATCGTCGTAGGAAAAGATGTTGAAATTGGGTCAAAAACTAATGCAAGGATCAACCTGGGACGAACGTGGGAATTCTAACGTTGTGCAGATTCTAATTACGCATCAACAAGCTATGATCAATTCGATCCAATTCATATATAGATCATTTGGGGATGTATCTCATTCTAAAATCTATGGAGAACCAGATGGTTTGAAATTTGATCTGGTAAGTATGAAATTGAATTAGAATGTCAGGATAGAATAAATTTTACTTGAACTACTTAAAACATTTGTGCGTCGCAAGTTAAATTTGATACATAAGAGTGTTATGTAACTCTAAATTGTGTTAAAGAGAAGAAGAACAGAAGCATCAAGCAAGTACAAGCAAGCTTCCTAAGGAAACCTGTGTTAATATTTTGAATCCATTTTTATAAATAGTTTCTTTATTGATGAAGGGTGAAAGTTATAAAAAAATGCAGGTGACCTTTGATGACCCAGAAGAGTATTTAACTTCAGTAGCTGGTGAGTTTAGTGACGATGGATTAGCAACTATATCATTTTGTACCAACAGACGCAGGTTTGGACCCTTTGGAGAAATCGACGATGATGTTCCTCCTGATGTTTATAAAAAGTTCGAGTATAACTTCGAACATCAAGGTTCTTTTCAAGGATTTCATGGAAGCGTCAAAGATTCACGTGTGTATGCGATTGGGGTTTACGTCCAGCCAATCATGCCAAAGACAAGATTTACTTTTTAAAAAATCCCGAGATTTTATTTAGGTTGGTTGATATTAACTCTTGCTATAACAGTTGTTAAGACTTAAAACAAGATTTATCCCATATTATGTGTTTCAACCTATCCCAGTTAAGTATTTGACTAATACATAACATGATAGTTCATCGCTTCATATTCATTCTCTATTAATCAATTGAGTATCTAGAATTTATAAATATTCAACCCGCATTCAGTAGATTTAATAAACCAGATTTGACATTCAGTTTCAATTATCACTCGATATGTTTTAGTTTGGAATATTAAGTTTCTGTTTGACCTTTTCTTGTTATTCAATACGAATGGTTGATACAGTTTGGGATTTCTATTAGTTTTTCATATGTTATGCTAGTGTTTACAATATTTGAAATCATCATTGTTGTGATTCAATTTTATATATTAAACTATAAAGGACAATTAAAAATATAACATCTTTAAAATTTTCAATATACATAATAGAATGAACATAAGCATGCAGAAGATTTTAGGCTAAGATAATTAATAAAATTCAATGTTGATTACACATGCTAAATCTAATACATATATTTTGATTACAAACATACGTCTATCTATACACAAACAATCGAGATAACAAATAAATTTGAAACTTAGCAGTTTAGCCTAAACCCTATTAATTATTACCCCTCTGAAACCCAATTAATAAACTTGAATGACACCCTAGTTTTAAGTAAGGCATTCATTGATTAACTTTAAACTGTAATGAGCAGTCATTACTCGTTTGAATAATTTTGACAGCAAATGCAAACTTTACAGAAATATCAGCCTTCATCCAATACTTTTATACTCGTGTATTCAGCTTTAGCTCAAGCTAAGTAGACCATCTTGTGTTCGGATTCGCTTTCGTTGAGTTTTACTACCTACAGGTTGATCCCAAAACAACAGAGATACAACACGCTGCTGGTTATACCGACATGGTACTTTTACTTGCTCGCCAGATCTTCCTAGTGGACAGGCGCACCAAATTCTTAGATTTTGAGTCTAAATCGACATCCAGCTTTGATGCATCAAGAGACAGTTTCTCGCTGATAAAACTGTCTAAATCAAACCCAGTTCCACTTTCTGTATTATCTTCACCAGCAGGATATGATCCTTCTTCACTTGTTGAAGAATCACGTGTTTTGTTATATGCATTTTGATTTATGTTTAGTAGTTTCTTTATGCTATCAATAGCTGGATCTATGATGTCAAACACCCCTGTCATCCATGAACCATCGTCGATGACTTCTGTACGCTGTTGCAAACAACAAATATTTATAAGTATAACTTTCTTTAATTCTTTTATTACTCTCTTATTAAAAGGTGATGTGAAATACCTGCTGGAAATAGAGGTTTCTGATCTCTTCAGCGCGTATGGAGTTTCCTTGGTCTTCTTCAAGAGATGCCCATGTCATCCATGTTACATAGCTTTGAGAGTTTATGTTGAGAGATGATCTGAATAGTCTTCTAGCCGCTGATAAGTTACCCAATCGCTGTTCCAGAACGCCCCAAGCCTGGATACATTGAAAATGTTCAACATATTATAATTTCAAATAAAATTTAATAAATGTTCAAAGATGAAAGAAGAACTGAAACCTGAAGGCAGCGAGCAGCACTTTCGCTTGTTGAATTGATTGACAATGCTTTTTGGTAGAGTTCTCTAGCTGTTTTTATGTTTCCTTCTTTCCACTCCATCCAACCCCAAGCCTGATTTCAAAGAAAAACAAACCACTTTGAGCAAATAAAACTTATTTTTTCCAAAAAAATGAAATATGATATGCTTACAATCCAGACGGGTTGGTGCCTCGGGTCTAATTCTGCAGCTCTTCTGAACAAAGCTCGAGCTAAATTGGGTGCTGAATGCTTGTATTCTAACAAACCAAGTGACTGAAGTAAAACAGGATCTCTGGGATTTAATGCATGACCAATTTTTAGAAGTTTCCTTCCTTTATCAACATTTCCAACATTAGCTTCAAAAACTCCCCATACATGCCATGCAAATCTGTTCTTTGGACTAGCTTCCACAGCTTTCTGATTCATGACGATAAAACATAATTAAGATTTTGTGATTTGTGTAAAATGACGATTTAAGAAAAGAAAAAAGCATGCTTTACCTCAAAAAGCTGCCTAGCTTCGCGATACTTTTCTTGTTGTACCTCAAGCTGTGCCCATGCCTACACAAGAGAAATACAAGGAATCTCACTTAATTTCATACAATTACTTCTTTATGTTATGTTAACATATTGATGTAGAGTTTGATAGCTTACAAGCCAACTGGCACAGCTTTTGGGATTACATTTAGTAGCCTGTCTAAACAAGTATCGAGCTTGCTCAGTTCGGTTTGCTTTAGCTTCAAGCATTGCAAGTGTTTGGTATATGTACTCATTTCCACCACAGTTCTTCAATCCTTTACTAAGAAGATACCTAGCTTTCTTTACATTTCCAACTTTCAGTTCCAAAACCGCCCATCCATGCCAAGCCGCGATGTGTTTTTTGTCAGCAACTGTTGCAGCGTCAAATAGCTGCCTTGCCTTCCTTATATTTCCCATTTTGTTTTCCAGAACAGCCCAGCACTGATGTCATATAACAACTAGAAGCATTTATAAAAAGGAACATTGTGTTTTTTTCTTAAAATCGGTTACAAAAGTTTGATTACTTCTTAGAGGAAATAATGAACAAATTAGGAAGACTGACCTGCCATATGTAGGCATTTTCGCCTTGTGTTGCTTGACAACCTTTCTCATACACTGCTCTTGCTTCATTTGCTTTTGATTGTTTACCCAATATTTTCCCTAGTGCCACATAAGATCTTCCGTCCTCAGGCCAATAAGATATGCACTTCAAACCAACAATTTATAAAATTCAAATTACAGATATAATTTATTAGATATAAGTAAAGAAGCTTCTCACAACACAAATAGAAACAGATCAAGAGCAATTACAGGGCATTTTATATAATGTTTAAGCACCATAGATGACAACTTTAATGCAAGTCCTGTAATCTTCAAAGATTTGAGCTCAAACAAATTGAGAGGTCGAATTCACCAAAAACGGGTACAATTTTAACTATAATCAAAGCCAAAACATCTTCATGGCTTGGATTTGGGAAGACATTCCGACTATAACTAGTACATGCATATCAAACCTTCATATGCGTATAAAATGATCAATATCTACAATCAATTTGATAACACTCTACTGACTGTTTATTTACCCGTTCTTGGCAAGGGTTTGCCAAGATTTACCAGCTAACATATTTAGATTCAATAACCAATACAATTACCAGAAAGAATGTAATGTGGATGAATCAATCTTATTTTAGTATGATTGGATCTATTTAAACTCAAATGAAAAGTTCAAATAAACACTGATACAAGTTAGGAGGTGTAGAATACACCTCTGATCAAGACTATTCCGACTTTGGACACTTAGGAACCTCTAAGGGTCTAGATGAAGTCCCTAGACCTTGAGGGGTGCCAAGGGGCGGCACCCGAGGGAAGGGTCCAAGGGTAAGTCGCCTCTAGTGGGGGCAGCATGAAGAAATCTTATTTTGGTATGTTTGTTTTGCACATGAAGTTGCAATTGACGTCAGCATCAACTACAACTGGTGTTAGCATCGACCCGTGATCAGTGTTAAGTTACCACGAATGGTTTTCCCATTCATGTGATAGTTATAACTTGTAACCCTCAACCAATGATCATCAACATAAACATTATGATTGTTCATTTCCTACATAAAGAACTGAATTCATTTGGTCTTCTTTAATAATGAATTAACCCAACGTTTTTCATAGGAAATAAGATCTCTCACTTCAAAATTCACTTACTATCTCATCCGTATAGTTAATTTCATGTATCACGAAATACTGTAATTTACTACAACTTAATCTACTACAACTACAACTTAAGCTATTCAGTTCATATGAAATCAAAAACCTACATCTAAGCATGTCATCAAAATCAAACATAATCTACTAACACTAAGATCAAATCACTTGCATATCAGTCTAGCAGATCACCACTAAGAAGATCAAATCACCTACAACAAAATCACCATCACGAGAATCTCATACCTTCTGAAGCACTTCCTCAGCCTCCTTATACCGAAAACTCCTCGCCAACACCTTCGCTTTATACAACGCCAGATCCAAATTAACACCAAGAGGCTTCTCACCAGCATTAGCACCATCGATCCTCATCGGCTCAAATATCGGCATCTTCTTCGCAAACCTAGACAACTCAGCATCCACCACCGACGACGACGACGATGAAGACGAAGAACTCTCCGTCACTTCCACGTCATCATCTCCACCACCACCACCATCACCTTCACTGTCGTCCGTCGTCTCCATCACCGGCCGTCGAACAACGAGCAACTCCTCCAACGTCCGTTTCGCCGCTTCGCTACTTTCATCATCGTCGAGCTCCGGCGGAATCGGATCTTCACGGAGCAGCGGCGCCGGCGCCGGCGACGATGCGGCGGAGGAGGAAGAAGAAGAGTCGAGAGAGTGTAGAGATGGAAAGTGGAGGGGTGAATGTGGAAATGAGGGTTTGATGAGGGGAGTGAAGTGTAACTTTGTGTGAGAGAATAGAGGAAAGTGTTGTTGTGAGGAAGATAGCTTCATTGTTACACACACTCGCACCACAAATGTGTTTGGCGGGATTTTGATGGGGGTGAAGTGGGAAAGGACGAGTTTACCCTTGAAGTGGTTTATGGAGATCGGGGTTGATGAGGGTGTTGTGGTAAATTTGGGGACTGAGGGTCATTGGTTTGAAAGAAGCCACGTTACATATGTAAGGTTGGTGGATGAGGTGATATGAGGAGGAGATTTTCTTTTACACGTGGAAGGTTCTCATTGGTTGGAAACTAGAAGATAATTTGATCACTTTCTTTTCGTTTTGCAGCAAGAGTTTGATTTTTTCAAGCAAAAGACGCAAGTAGACGACGTTTACTACTTTATAAAAGTGTACTTCGTAGAGGGGCGTACCTGTATTTTAGCTAGGATTCACTCGAATCTTATGAAATATATAATTTTAATTTTCTAATCCCAACTAATACTTATGAAATTTTAACAACAACCATCATAAAATTTTAACATTGACTCACAAGAAATTTTATTTTTAAATTTCAAACTTTTACTAATACGAACCTATTATACATAAATTAGCAAATATAAAATAGTTAATTTTAATAAGTAATTAAAGTCCAATTAACTTAACCCAATTTTTTATATAATAACTTAACCAACTTAGTATCTTCTTGGCGTGAAGAAATTGAATGCATAAGAAAATGAAATGAATGATGAAATATAATGAACAAATAAATAAAATAAATCATTACATATGATTTCATGTCTAGTTATCTTAAGTAAAAAATTAGATTTTTACTTTATATTATTTGTTAAGTAACAAAAGAAGAAGAAATAAAATACAGAAATGGTCATGGTGGTGATTGTGGTCGTTGGTGATGACTAGTCGTAGTGGAGGTCGGTGATGACCGATGGTGGTTCCTAATGATGGCAGCCAATGGCGGTGGTGGTTCTTGATGGTGGTGGGTAGTGGTGGTGGTAGCGGGCAGTGATGGCCAATGGTTCTCAATGGTATTGTGTGTTGGGGGGAGGGGTCAGTGGTTGTGTTAGTTGTTATCAGTAGCAGTTGTTGGTACTGGTGGGTGGTGGCGGTCGGTGGTGGCGGTCGGTTGTGGTGGTAGGGGTTACCGATAGTGGTTGTTGATAGTGGATGGTGGTCGATATCATCAGCGAGAAATGATATCGAGGAGGCATTCAATGCTCTCAAGAAATGACTCAACCCTGACTTTGCACAATACTATTGTTTACATTGTCAAATACATAAATGAGACTACAAGTGTGCATCGGTTGATTAGACCTTGACATCAGAAGTTATTTTATTTTATAACATGCATGCAACTCCTTATTGATTAAATTCATTAAAACGTTTTGAATTTAGCACCAACAATTTAATCAATGAGTTTTACATTTCAATATATACACGAGTTAGGTGTCACCCATTAACTTTTCGTTGATTTGTACCTTACTTGTCCAATCAAACTTGAGACAAATAGAATTATAGGACCACACTCTCTTTCTAGCATTTGGGCTTCCAATTGCTATTGATGAAATTTTGTTTTGAAGTTGGTGGCTATAAAGACAAAGCATATTAAATTCAAGTAAAAAAATACTCCTATTATATATACACGTTTAAGCAAATAATTGTTTGTTTTTAAAAGAGATGAAATATACGAAAATATAATTTTATTATTCTATAAAAGAAGATATATGGATTGAAATTTATCTAAAAAACAGTTGAACTCTAGCAACAGATCGCTCTTTTTTCTATCTTCAATCGACATCTACACATTCTCCTCCTCTATAACAACCCTGTCACGGAACCACCATCGTCTGACGTGAAGTCGAGACAAACATTGTTAGTTCTCAAAATTAGATTTGTTGAAAATCATGCATTAGTTTTGGGTTTTTTATAAGATTTTGGTTGTTTTAGATATGATTTTAATTGATTTTGATATGATTGCAAACATTCTTGGTTAACAAAACAAATCATTGGAAACACTTTTGACCACAAGAGGTGGACAGGCCATATGACATGTTGTGTCTTGTAAAATAAACAACCTTATAGAATGTTTGTTAGTGACTTAAAAAGCAAACAACCTTAGAGAATGTTTGTTAGTGTCTTAAGAAGCAAACAATCTTCTAACTTAAAAGAACTTGTATAATTGATGATAGCATTTATAAACAATTATTTACGTTGATTTTGATCCCGTATGAAGTTCACTTCTTTAGTTAAAGCTAATTCAACTCGTTTGTACCATAAAAATAGTAGGGGGCTTAGAAGAGTTTAGGACTTATGGTAAGGTAATTAAAGTAAGAATCTAAAAATGTTTGTCTCGATCAAACTAACATCATTTCAATCTGATATTGAATTCAAAATGAATCTAACAAAGGTCGGCTCTATAGTGTAAGTTGTGACGCGATGAGCTTTGGGCCCCCAAAAAATAAGAGCTCCTAAAAAATATATATATATTGGGTTTTGATATTATATGGATTAATGAAATTTTAAACGGAAATAACACTTGATAGTTGAGTCTCAATGAAATTTTTGATGATTTGATAGGTTATTAAAAAAACACCCTTAGACAATTCACAATATAAATGACCATTTCTAAGTTTCTTCTTCTCTGATTGATTTGATCGACTTCGTCTAGCCCTTTTTTATTAAATCAACTATCAAAGACTTAAGTTGGTATACTAAATTTTCTTTTATTTGTTGCTTTTGTTCAAAGAAATTTAATTAGGTTGCTTTTGTTTAGATTGTGGTTTTCAAAAAACTTCATTTTTTTAGTTCGATTGGGCCCGAAAAAAATGTTTAGTCGGCTCTGAATCTAACTAAATCATACTCTTGTTATTTTCAAACTGTAATATCTAAAGCATAATAACCTAAGGGAGCGTTTGGTTGAAAGAATGGAATGGAATTGAGAAACTAGTATAATTTTTAAGTAAAATTATGTTTGAGTTGGTAATAAAATGTAAACCCAAGAGAATGTTTCACCTCAAATTTCCTTGGTTGTGGGATTTCAAATTCCCTCTCTAGGTGGATGGATTTTGAAATCCCACAACCAAGGGAATTTGAGGTGAAACATTCCCTTGGGTTTACATTTCATTACCCACTAAAACATAATTTTATTTAAAAATTATACTAGTTTCTTAATTTCATTTAATTTTATTTCATTCTTCCAACCAAACGCTCCCTAAGGATCTATAGCATAGGAATATCAAGATATGCATATATTAAGGTTCTAATTCTGTAATAAAAAATCCTGCAAAATTATCAATAAAGTTATAGAATGTGTGAATTAACGTTTAAAAAAACCGGACGCAAAACGGGTCTCTGTTATTACTTTAGTGACCTTTGTATTGTTTTTATAGATCTAAAATAAGCAATTAGTAGTCAACAACTGGTGATTGCTTACATTCAAATTCATTTGCCTAATCACGTGCCGGCAGGGGTCAACATGTGCGGGGCAGCAGTCCATGAGGAGATCGACTATGAGGAATAATAGAATAATAATAGAAATATACGTATTAATACTTTATTCTACATAATACATCTAAAGATAAATTTAAATCGAATATACGACAAGTTATAATAGAATATAGATCATGTGAAATAAAAAATGATTCATTAATAGGCGTTTAGGTTGAAGAAAACTTATAAAGTGAAACAAAAGCCTCGAAGTCGGACAACCATACAATCCCAACTAAAAGTTTTATAAGCAACCTACTTGATCTTAACAAAAATGTTTTAATTTAATTTAAGCTATTAATTTTAATATAAAAATGTTTAAGTATTACGGTGTAAAAATACAAAAGTGTCCATCTTCATCTTTAAGGTACTTCAGGATTAATTATGGTATTTTTCAAGGAGCATGTGATAGTTACATCCACATTGATATCTGGACGTCCTAAATACGCCTCGTAAGAGTTTTCACGGGCTGTATTGGTCTGTAAATATTAAATCAATCAATTAATAAATTTTTACGGCCTGTATTGTCTATTACGGCCCATAATGAGCCTTATGACCGTAAGTTAGATTCTATTTTTTAATTCTTTTAACACCTTTCATTCAATTATGATTTATTAATTAGTAATATTTTTGGGTTTATTTTTTGCTTTTATAAAATACTTATTTATAAGTTATATAAATAAAGGTTTTAGCTGGAGCATTCACATTCCATTCTCTATAAATTTGTGAGTATAATTTTTATATTATATGAAATGTTTGTAAGTAAATTATAAAGAAAATATTACTCATTCGTGTTATTAGAACATCATTCTTCATTTCTCTATCTCTCTCTCTCTCTATATATATATATATATATATTATATATATATATATATAATATACATATATATTTGAAAAAAATAAACTAAAAAGTACTATAACCTAATTAATTTTAAAATATTAGAAAACATTTATTAAAAATATAAAAAATTAATGCAAAAAAATTAAAAAATAGGAAATTTTACTTACGGTCGTTAGCCTTGTTACGACCCCGTAAGTTAAAGTCATATGGGCTAAAACGACCAATGCGGGCCGTAACATTTTATAATTTGACTAATTTGATATTTTACAAACCAATACGACCAATAAAAATCCTCATGGGCCATGAAAGAAATTTAAAATGTGTTCGCATAATACCTGACAGTGTGTTCTTTTATTGGACCTCTTTTTCAAAGCACCCCTAGCACCCTAAAGGGTTGTTTGACAACTTTTGAATGATTAAATGCTGAACCAATAACATGTCTAAAACATTAAGTGCTGAATCATTAAGAGATCTGAATCATTAAGAGATAGTATGTAATTTAACTATTCAAAAACAAATGTTTGACCAATTTAGATAATATGTCTTAACCATTCAGCATTAGACTTCTTAACCATTCAGCATCAGTATGATGCTTAACCATTCAGAGGTAAATCTCTTAACCATTCAGACATGTGCTCGCGAAACAAACAGTCTGAACCATTAAGTGCTAAACCATTCAGATATCTGAACCATTAAGAGTCTGATTAAAAAGCTGCCAAACAACCCCTAACTCTATCAATATTTAATGGTAAAGGCTCTCATGTTCGTTAAATATACTAATTTACGTTTTTAGTTAAAAGAAACAATAAAAAGTTATAACTACCGTAAATCCACCCTCCATTTTGGTTCTTGGTTTTATTGACATTCAAATAGTGAATCTAAATTGTCCTAAGATGAATATGGTTTTCTATGAAATTGAATTTAGTTTTTGAAGATCGATATGGGTTTAGATTTCAATAACGCTAGTTCTGCGATGAATTTTGAAAACAGTTGATTTTTTTATTATAAAATTTTGGTTTTTAATGGGCATTCAAACAATGAATGAGTTGGTTTATGAATGTGGGTTATGCAACGAATTTTGAAAATGCTGAAATGGTGGATTTTATTTTTTTATTATTGTATTTTATATTACTTTTATTTTAACAGTAACGATTAAGACAAGGTTGAGGTCTTTCCGGTTACAAATTTCAACTAGATATATCAAAAATACCATCTTTTAAACTTAGTTATCAAATGTTTTAATTTTGAAAACAAAAAAACCCACGTCTGCTCTTTATATAATTAACCCTTATAGGCTTATACAGTAAACAATTAAAAACAGAGTCATGGATCAAAATATCCATTTCAATTTTCAAAATGCGTTTCTATATTGCAAAACATTTTATTTACTCTGATACATACTTTCGTATGTAAAATAATATAAACAAATTATCTTTTAGATGAACTAGTTTTTTCCAGCGCTATGCGGCGTGTATACGGTTATTTTTTCTCACACGTAACGATGGGTTACTTTTGTCGTTGTCCGGTTGGCACATTGAATAGTGAAAATCATAAAAGCAAAGTTTTGTAATGAAACTCTAAAATAGTAATTTTGAGTAAGTCAAACTCAAAAAATAAATGGCTAGAGACCGGTTATGCAATACCGCGTTGTTTTGGTTGTTATTGTTCTAGCTCGTCATAAACAATAAAAAAAACTTTAATGGCAAAACTCTAAAATACTAAATATTAGTGACCAAAGTCCGAAAAATTAAACATCACTATATACAGTTTGATAGTCGACCTCTAAGATTCTAAAGTTTAGTGATCAAAGTCCAAAAAACAAACCGATAACCAAACTGTAAAAGACTAAAATTAAGTGGCTAAAGTCGGCAAAACAAACACAACACTATAAACAATCTGATGGTCAAACTCTAATATCCAAAGCTTTTGCGCTCAACATTAAGAAAACCTAAAGATTATTGTTATTTTAGTTTGTAAATTAACATAAATAAATAAATATATGGTTTTGGTGTTAATAGAAACAGAGCTAAAAAAATATGGGTGTCAATATCATATCATTACTATCAAATTAATATTAATGACTTTAAAATGGATTAAAGTCAAAAATAATGTTCTCTATCTAAAAAAATGTGAAAAAATGAAATGTGAAAAGTGAAAATCGAAAAATAAATTGAGATCACATTAGTAAATGATTTTAAAATAACACATGTTAACATAAATAATTTACTCTCATAAATTATATATGTTAACATGTGTTATTTTAAAAGTTAAACTATAGTTGTGTGAGGATTTCTTTATGCCTTTTCTTCTCTTTGAAAACACTTCCATTCTAGCCAAACATGAAGAGATTGTTTTGTAATTTTAAATTATTAAGTGTTGAATCAATAAAAGTTATTAAAAGGTCTAAGGGGCTGTTTGATTTCAGCTGATCCGGTTGACCCGGCTGACTGGCTGACTCGGACAGTGGGTCAGCCCGTTTGATATGCAAATGGTACCTTCTGACCGGGTCCTTTGCAGCTGACCCAAACCTGAAAAAAATACATGCTAACCCATTTGTCTGTCGGCCGATCCACCCTATAACAACGGCGTTGACAATGAATTCGATCAATTGGTCTTTGGTGTAGGGTTCGATGAGCTTTTGGATGTGTTCCGGTGAGTTGTCGTCTCCATTGAAGTCGGAGGATGCATCGATGGATTGATTTGCGGGTGGGTTTGAGATGGGTTTTTGGGTTAGGGTTTTCTTCTTCGTTGTCTTTGCGATCTTTTTCTTGTTGGTGGTGGTTCTTGGTTTTTAGTGGGTTTTTGCTTATTTGTTGCTGCTACTTTCACTATTGTTGTTGCAAGAGAGTTAGGGTTAGAAGAGACTTTACACTGCTGTGACTTGTGAGGTGGGTTTATAATTTGTACCCTACCTGTAGAGAGATAAAAAAAACCATTTTGGAATAAAAATCGGTCATGTTTATATATAAAAGGAGTTATTACATAACATCAGTTAAAATACAAGGATAATATGATTATTTTTATCATTCAGCAGAGTCAGTCAGATACTGAATCAAACAACCAAGTTTCAGTCAGATGTAGACTCAGTCAGAACTTCTAACTGGGTCAGCTTCTGACTCAGTCAGATCTTACTGAGTCAGTTTTATCAAACAACCCCTAAACCATTAAATGTTGAATCATTAAGATGCTTAAACTATTAATAGCTAGTATATCGTTTCATTATTCAAAGACAAATGTCTGACCAGTTCAGATAAGAGGTCTTAACCATTCATCATTAGTATAATGCCTAACCATTCATAGGCAAATGTTTGAACCATTCAGACACTTGCTTACGAAACAAATAGTCTGAATCATTAAGTGTTGAACCATTCAAACATCTGAATTATCAAAAGGCTGAACAAACAACCCCTAATCTTCTCTACACCACCCTCTTGTCACAACCCCTTCCACAACCTCAAATCATCTTCGCCGGCAACATCACAACCATTGACATCAAACATGATCACTTTGATCTTAATATTATAGCTCGATCTTAGCAATCTCATAATCATTACTCTTAAATCACACACACACACAATTGTATACTATATATATGTAGTATACGGTTAGACTAATAAAAATATTATCACAAGATTATTGTTTTTTGTGATTGAGATTTTTGATAACTAATTGCAAATTAAATACCATCAAGAGATGTTGGATGAAAAGATTCGACTAAGAACTTACATGTACAATTGTCCAAATCACATGCAAGTAGAACAATAGAACCTCGCTAGTAGCAAGGTGTGCCATAGAGGGGGTAAAATGGTGGTGGGGTTTTCACAAGAAGAGAAGAAGAGAGGGTGTAGGGGTGGAGATGGGTGCATGGAGCTGGTGGAGAAGGTATCCCTACAAAAGGTCATCGGAGATGGAGGTCGATTGAGGACGAATATATGCGTTTTAGGGTCTTGACTTGCCATTTTGGGGTCACTGGTGGTGGTTTAGCCAACTCTTTTCATGTGGGTGGTAGAGAGAGGGTAGGGTTTGGTGATATTTTAAGAACACAACCTGATAAAGAACCGGTCGTCTTATCAGTTTACTGATTCGATCGGTTGGACCGGTCGAACCGGGTGACATTATAAATAATAGTAGATGTATCAAACATATATATGTGTGTGTATATGTAATCTATAATAAACTATGAAAATACTTTATATGTTTTGATGTGAATTTGTAATTTTAATAAGATATAAATACTTATTTGGATGTAATATAGATATTGAAATGCTAAAATAAAAAAAAATAAATGAGATTTTGAAGGGAAGAATAAGAAAAGAAAATTTAAATTTGGTCCAACAATCCGACAAATTTAATTGGTTCACCAGTTCGATTGGTAACAAACTAGATATGACCAAACTAGATTAAAGAGAAATATTCAAACAAATATGACCAGACCTGTTCCATGACCGGTTGTTGGTTTAACTGGTTCAACCATTTGATCCAGTCTAATTCTAAAAACATTGGAAATAATGTGCCTGCGCACGAGAAACTAGTCCTAATACTGGTTATATAATTTAGTGAATATTAAATGTCAAGAGTTTGTAGTCAATTAAACAAGGCTTGTAGTCAATTAAAAGGTTTAACATTAACAACAAACGTTGTTTAATTGAAAGGAAATTAGACTAATAGGCTAAAAAAACTAAACTAGAAGTATTGTACGCAAAGGTTATTTTCTCCGAACTAGGTAGACAAAAACCGGAACCTACTATATGTTTTAAAAATTATATAAGATACCTTAATTCAAGCTTATTCAAAGTCAATTTAGGTCATCTAACTATCTAAAATCCTTACAAACCATACAATAATATTTTACCACCTCAATGCCTTGGCTTATTTAAATACAAGAATATATATGCAAAAGGTAAATTGTATTATAAAAGCAACATAATTTGATTAATTTTCAAAATGAGCTGTGTAATAAAAGTAAGATAATTTAATTCTTTTTCCCTTTATATGAGACCATATAATAATTATAGAAATCCTCAAGTCTTTCATGAAATTTCACAAACTTTGTATGTAATAAACCTAATAAACTATCGACTTTCACAATATAATAATAGTTTAAGTTTTAATATATTTTACAGATAGCCAGATCGTAAAATAAAAATAATGACGTAATTTCTTTTTATTATCTAAACTTGAGATCATGAAAAAGAAAACTAAAAATCTAGCAGCTTGTTTTAATTTTTTAAAAATATGGTTCTGTTTTATTTTTAAACAATATATAACTTGCTTATTTATTTGTGTTTTGAAAAGAGTTAACTTTATCCAATAATAAACAAATTTATTAAATGGGGGTACTAAAGTTACTAAAAGCTTTTTTCATTACTATAAAGTCACTCAATTTTCATCACTTATTACAAGTTGTTTTATAAATGTCAAAAACAATTTTAAAATTAAGTGACCTAAATGAAACACTAATAGTTATTTTCTAAACTAACTTGAAATAAGAGACAACAACTAATAAAATAGCTTCACTAATCATTAATTAAGCTTCATATTTTCCATTTAATTCAAATTGCATGTAAAACTAATTCAGTAAAAATCAAACATGATTATGTATGTTTCACGTAGATCACGAAATTCAAAAATAACCAAAATGATTTTAGTACAACGCTAAATAAATTCGTTTAGTAGTTGGTAGTATCTTGAAGCTCTTGTTAAAATAAGACCTCACTTTACACAATAGTAATGGATGAGAAACTTTGTTATAAACTTGTGAATTTTTTTCACTGTTACCTACTTTAACTTAATTAAGAAAAAAAGTTACTAATTAATAACCAATATTCATACATGTTTTATTTTTCTAACTTAATTATAGAAAAACAATGAAAATTAAAAAAGTTTATAGGAAGAAAAAAATTAACGTAATTTTAGTGAAACACTTGAAAAACATTGTATACTGCTAACGTGAAGTTATCGATATAAATTTATAAATAAATAAATTATTATTATTATTATCGACGTCACGCTTTGTGAGAGTGTGGGACTATATTTCTATATATAACACCCCAATTTGTTTGGTTACTCACTTCAACTCTCGTCTTGAAAGCTCCTCACCCGTTTGGTTGAGTCTTAACAATTTCCCACCTACCCAGGTATGATTAACATCAAATTTGTGTTCAATGAGTGTTTTTCGACTGATTTCTTGCTGATTTATGGTTCAAGTTTGTGTCTTTCATGCGATCTGGACCAAATTGACTGGTTATTTGATCATTCTGTATGATTTACTCGATGTTTCCAAGATGGGCATGGTTTGATTTGTGTTTTATTTGAAGTAGGTTTTT
Organism: Flaveria bidentis; assembly: GCA_018326385.1. Taxonomy (NCBI): domain Eukaryota; kingdom Viridiplantae; phylum Streptophyta; class Magnoliopsida; order Asterales; family Asteraceae; genus Flaveria; species Flaveria bidentis. Next base: position 7,342 of record BJCM01152153.1, on the reverse strand, counting down.
GATACTTCAATTGAGTTGAAAGATCAGATCTGATTCATGAATGCGCGATAATTGAGGGGTTTGATTTAGAATCGAAATTGAAGCTGTGTGTGGTTGTTCGTACTGGAGATCAGGGCTGTTTGTGTTGATTTTTAGAAATGTGATTGATTTGTTGGTATTTGATAATCTGATTTGATGATTTTTAGGAGTTGGGATCTGATATGTTTCGTCTTTAACATGAGTTTACTATTTATAGATATGCTTAAATCAGAGTGATTTAGGGCTTGATTTGTGATAATGTTGCATCTAAACCATCATATTCTTAGATTTCTGTATTGTTCCTATGTGTTTGGTTCAAATCATCTTTTCATACAACTTTTAGCATGACTTTTTGTAAACATTTATAGATTTTGGGATACAAAAGTGGGACAATCATCATATGTTATGTTATAGAATTTGTAGAAAGGGTCATACCATGTTCGTTATTCTTTATGAAAATGGCAACAAGATTCATTTTGGGATGTTTCATTAATTGCAAGATTTCCTTTTTTGTGATGCTTCAATATTTAATATTATTCTCTGTGTTCATTTGTTAGTTTGTGTCTTTATATGTTGACGAGTTGAATGTCATTTACATTAGTTACATTCAGGGAGCACCATGGCAACTGGACAAATATTTTCGCGTACGACACAAGCCTTGTTCTATAACTATAAGCAGTTACCAATTCAACGGATGCTTGATTTTGACTTCCTTTGTGGTGTGTGAAATCCCCCTTACCATCATTTATTCCTAATGAACTTAATATTTAGCTTTTGACTAATGTCACATCATTTTATTATTATTGTTTAAGGGAGGGAAACACCTTCAGTTGCTGGAATAATCAACCCTGGTGCTGAGGGATTTCAGAAATTATTTTTTGGCCAAGAGGAAATCGCCATACCAGTACATTCATCGTATGTTTTAATTTTATATATTTCTGATTGTCACAATATCAAATCTTATTTTGGCATAACATAATAGCAAACTATATTACATCCATGTTGCAGCATTGAATCGGCTTGTGCTGCCCACCCTACTGCTGATGTATTCATAAACTTTGCGTCATTCAGAAGGTTAGTTCTAATTTAATTTAGAACACCCATGAATTAAATGTGGATTGGTAGTTCTAAAGCTATGTTATTTTATTATGTTAATTTATGATTATTGATATATTGGAAATCTATACAGTGCTGCTGCTTCATCCAAACTTGCTCTCAAACAGCCTACGATCAGAGTTGTGGCTATTATAGCCGAGGGTGTTCCGGAATTAGACACCAAGGAGTTGATTTCTTATGCAAGGTTAAACAATAAGGTTGTGATTTTAACTGTTGACTAAGTTTGAACATGAGCCATAGTGGTTTAGCCAGGGTTGGTGAGGGGTCATATGGCAAGTCAAATCTATGTATGTATCTAAGTTAGGTAGCGATGGTGACTGCAGGTTGTTATCGGGCCGGCAACAGTTGGTGGGATTCAAGCTGGAGCATTCAAGATTGGTGACACTGCTGGGACAATTGATAATATTATACAATGCAAATTGTACAGGCCTGGATCTGTTGGATTTGTATCCAAATCTGTACGTAAACATGCTTGACATTATGTTGTTTATTAAAGGTGGCATAATTGGAGGGTTGGATAGCAGGTTACACATTCAGCCAAAACAATATTATTTCCTCAATTATTTACAATATTGTTTATAAATAATTAGTGTGTCAAATAATATAAGAAAGTTTTATAATATTAGTATAATGTTATATTCTGAATAAGTACATGTAGAAGTTGTTATGCATAAAAACACACTTTAGACAGCTTTTGACCTGTTAGATGTGTTAAAATAGTTTTCTTATTAGCTCACTTTTTTTATATTACTTGTTGACCAGTTAGAGAGAAATCATAACTCCAATCAACTCATACATAAGTTAGCTGATCAAAATGCCACCTCTACAATTGACCGTCTCTTAATTCAAGTCATAGGAATATCACATGTCTTGATCTACGTTTTATATGCAAATGTAAGAGAAATAGTTATGTGCTTTCTTCAAACCACAGGGTGGCATGTCAAATGAGATGTACAACACAATTGCACGTGTGACAGATGGAATCTATGAAGGTATTTATAACATAAACATATCTTTCTGTATACTTGTTTGTTTGATACTTTATTTTGTTCTCATGTAAATCTGGTTTGATTCTTCACATGTTCATTGTCTACATAATTTTGTACTGTTCAGTTTTTGTTTTCTGATGAAACCTGGCAGCATTATTTAGTTTCAAAAAACTAAAATCTAAAAAAATCATAAATTTGAAAATTGTAGGCATTGCAATTGGAGGAGACGTTTTTCCTGGTTCTACTCTTTCTGATCATGTTTTACGGTTCAATAACATTCCACAGGTATATTGTTACACACTTTGTTCTAAAAAACTGAAATGTTTAAATGTCTCTTTATAACTAGTATTATTTTCCTTTGGTATAATTTAGATAAAAATGATTGTTGTGCTTGGGGAACTTGGTGGTCGAGATGAGTATTCCTTGGTTGAAGCACTTAAATCAGGAAAAATTAATAAACCAGTATGCGCTTGGGTTAGTGGAACCTGTGCACGCCTCTTCAAATCAGAAGTTCAATTTGGTCACGCAGTAAGCTTATTATTTTATTATATTCTATTTTGTTGAAACAGAATATATGCAATTTCCTTCATGCTTAATATTTATCCAACAATCAGGGGGCCAAAAGTGGCGGTGTAATGGAGTCCGCACAAGCTAAAAACAAAGCACTTAAGGATGCTGGGGCCGTGGTGCCTACTTCATACGAAGCATTTGAAAGTGTAATCAAGGAAACGTTTGAGAAGTTGGTAAGTCTCAATTCTAAATTCTTATAATTTATTTTCCCTTTTCCCTTTTTGCTTCTTTAGAAACTCAAATTTCTGTGATCCTTTACAGGCTGAGGAGGGTAAGATTACCCCTGTTAAGGAAATCACCCCTCCACAAATCCCTGAGGACCTTAACTCAGCAATTAAGAGCGGGAAAGTACGAGCTCCTACTCATATTATTTCAACCATTTCTGATGACAGAGGTATGAATACTTTGCAGGGGACCTTTAAGGGTATGCAACTGTGCATTTATTAAATGTTTTTAGTAAATATATTTTTTTTTGTTTGCAGGTGAAGAGCCTTGCTATGCAGGGGTACCAATGTCCACAATTGTAGAAAAGGGATTGGGTGTCGGTGATGTTATTTCTCTTTTGTGGTTTAAGCGTAGTCTTCCCCGCTATTGCACACAGTTCATTGAGGTTGGTCAATGTTGATTTTTTTTACAAAGTACTCCACCAGTTCTGTGGAAACTGAGTTGTTGGCAAATTGCATAAAAAGGAAATCATTTTTTATCCAAAAAAATATTATTAAATATAAAAAAATTGTTTGATATTCAAACTTTAGTAAAACATTGGTATAAGGTAATTGGTACAGGTTAAGAGGTTAAAATTGATGATTCTGAATTTTGACCATGTTGGCTTATGCTGACATGGGACAAACCCGTTAACTAACAAGGTTGAAAGTTACCAGATATTGAATCTATTTCAACTTTGTGGACTCTTTTCCGGGGCAAATAGATATTGGGCCGAAGTTGGTTGTCTTAGGCAATTTGTGCATTTGTCAGTGAGCAGTATGATCATGAAATAAGAAAATATCGGAACCCAATATGTTATTGTAACTAGAAACTTTCCGTAAATGGAAATGTTGCAATTTTAAATTGTTCATGGGGAACCAATGAAGTGTTTACAATCTAGAACTTTTTGGCTCTTCTCTCGCTAATTTATGCATTAATTTCTCAGATTTGTGTCATGTTATGTGCTGACCATGGTCCGTGTGTGTCTGGCGCTCACAACACAATTGTAACCGCAAGAGCAGGAAAAGATCTCGTATCAAGTCTTGTTTCTGGTAAGTTCATTTTGAGCAAAAACAATCAAATTTTATCAGTAACAAAGAAATGTAATCAAGAAGCACTTTATAATTATGCCAAAAACCAAACCGAATTGAGTTGCCATTCAATGTGGTTCAAAGCCTTATATGATTTAATTTGATTCAAAGAATGCTGAATTATTTGAGTGATTCTACTTTTGTAATAGGTTTACTAACAATCGGTCCTCGATTTGGTGGTGCTATTGATGACGCTGCTCGATACTTCAAGGATGCATATGAGAGAGTGAGTTCAGAAAATGATTTTTAAAGTACTTTTAGTTAAAGCTCATATGACTAAACCTTTACATTTTCTCTTTCTTTTCCCTTGATTTTTTTGGCAGAAACTTTCACCATATGAGTTTGTTGAAGGCATGAAAAAGCAGGGTATTCGTGTACCAGGAATCGGGCACAGGTTTGTTTGTTTTTCCCTCCAAATTTATAAATAAATTTTGCTTAGAACCAAACTATAAATATATTTGGTTTTGGTTAAAAAGGATCAAGAGAGGTGATAATAGAGATAAGAGAGTTGAGCTACTACAAGCATTTGCTCGCACACATTTCCCGTCAACAAAGTATATGGAATATGCTGTTGAAGTTGAAACTTACACTCTCTCAAAGGCAAACAATTTGGTGATGAATGTTGATGGTGCCATTGGTACCTTGTTTTTGGATCTTCTTGTGGGCAGTGGAATGTTCACCAAACAAGAAATTGACGAGATTGTTACCATTGGTTACCTTAACGGGCTTTTCGTTTTGGCCCGTTCCATTGGTCTCATCGGGTAAGTTTATTCATATTTACATACTTGTATTTTTGGACTTGAGTGTCTCGATGGGAGCAACCTCTTTATCACTTGAGATAAAGGAAAGGTTTGCTCTCATCCCACATTTTCAGACCCTACCAATAACTCTTGCTATGTGTTAAGTCACAGATAGTTTTTAGTCTTTGCATATCATGAAAACTGATTCTAGTTAATCTAATAACAGCGTTTAGATAAAAATAATTGTTAAACAGTTAGCAGAAGCATATCCAAACACTATCATGGATCATACTTGTCACAGCTGATTATTAGGGTATCATATAATCACTTCTAAATAATCAGAACTTTTCAACTTATTATAAGTGTCACGCGTCATTGGATGTACTTTGTGGATGCACATTTGTACATCAAACACGCGTACAGCTGATACTGCGAGATGTACAAGTCGCGTATGAGGATTGTTGTGTACCACTTGACTGATGAATCGATCAATTTGAAATATGCAGGCACACATTTGACCAAAAGAGGTTGAAACAGCCGCTTTACAGGCACCCATGGGAGGATGTTCTTTACACCAAGTGATCATTTTCAAAAGTACTAGCATCATTCCTCTAAACGCGTACTGTTTCAAGTTTTCTGTTGTAATGACCTTTCGAGTGTTTATTTGTGACATTTGTCTGTATTGATCGCTGTAAGTTCATTGATTGACAATGATTTGTCCTTCGATATTCATAAACAAGAGTTATTAGGGTTTATATTTTTATTTTTTTCTATGATTTTTTGGTATTTCAGCAACACAACACCTGGTTTTAAAAGTTGGTTCATTAGGCATGCCAGCAATATGATGACAGAAAACATCTCGGGAAGGCTGATTCGCACAAAATGAGTAGATGACAAGACGACTCATATGGTTGTTATACTGTTCCCTTGGATAACCCATTACCCACCCGAATAATTCTGTGATATAACATCTAGTAAATCGTGTAAACCGCATGAAAGAACATGAGATGAGATTTGATCTCTAGACTTCTGCTATATGTCTCGTGTCCCCGACAACTAAGCCTACACGCATAATTGACTAGATATTGAGTTGTTTATGAGACTGACCACGATACGCTTAACAATTTCTTAAAGTGTTAAAAATACATTTTAGAAAAAGTAACTATCACAATTTTTAAAAGAAATCTTTAAATAGAAAGTTTATGGATTTTGAAATCCCCATTTAAGGTGCTAAACCTTTTTTTTGGTTTTAGGCGTCTAACCTCGATTTATTTTCATCTTTTACCAAAATGCAAGCCTTTTTACGTGTTTGATTGGGTAATTTAGTCGATAGTCACTTATTTGTTCGAATGGACTCAGGACACATCGTGGAGGGAGAGAATCCTCCGACTCGGATCCATCTTCGTCGTTTTCATCATCGATTTTAGTTTTTCTCTCGTGCGTCAACGTCTGTTTATGCAAAGACTTATGCAGTAGAGAAGGGAATGAAAAAAACAAGTGAGAAATCTCATTTCTATATATAAAGGCAAATGGGTTTTTATTCTAATAGGCTAATTTCACTTGGGCTTATTATAGTTGGCCCTAACCTGCTGAGCTTTAGCCCAATCATAACTCCATTACTCATTAGGATAGCTTATTAAATAAAAAAATGTTATAGTAAATAGTTTCTGCTCTCTAACAACCACAGATCTTCTTCAGAGATATTATATAAAATTATATTTTAACAAATATTATATAAAATTATATTTTAACAAATATTATATACCTTCTTAACACTTAAATCCAAGGCCATTAAAAAATCCATCAATTTTAATTTTTAATTATATTAGGTTTATTAAATATTAAAGTCCATCAACATTTGAAAAAGACTATACGCTTTCTTAAACGCTTAAATACATTGAGACAAAGATTTATTGACTTTATATTATAAGAGCTCTTTTTTTTATTCGAGCAGGGTTCAAATTTTTATAAGGATTTTCGGAGACAGTCTTGAGTTATACTATCACAATCATCCGCCAATTATATAGGCATGCTCTTTTGATACATGGCATGGGTCAAAATCTCTCTAATAACGTCTCTTCATGAAGAATTGCAGTTGAACCCATCTAAACCATTCAAGTGCGATGAAGCCAGTGGCAGAACAATCATTGATCTTGAATCGACTCACAACCAAACAAGTTTGATATCCAACCACAACCTAACGAGACATGAATCAACTGAGTAGACACAAAGCCCTAATTAATCTTTTCTAACAAATAGGTGCCAACCAACACGCCCAATTAGTGTGATCCGCATTTGCACCCTAATTTAGGTGTTGTTTGTTTTTTCTGCAGGAAAACGTCTACAGTCTGCAGACCACATCTGCAGACATCTGCAGCAGAAGAGATGGACCAAACGTCTGCAGTTTGCAAGAAAAAAACTGTTTGTTTTTAACATCTGCGGAATGGTAAAAAAATATTCTGTAATTAAATTAAACCTATTTTTTAACATTTGTTTCCTTGGACTTGTACCACACACATACACATCCATACGTACATACAACATATATACACATCCATACGTACAAGTAGGCGGAGGCGGGCGTAGGTAGGGGAGGTGGAGGCGGCCGACGGGC